>JASMMZ010000006.1:2222836-2320874 GCA_038502455.1 Anisogramma anomala
GTAAAGAGGAAACTTGGTGTTTGGGGTAAAGGATTGGTGTGAAGAGTAAGGTTGGAAGTCGTTTGTTGTTGATAGTTGTCTAGTGTAGGATTTGGTCAGGTTAGTAGTAGTAATACCCGTAGTAATGCTGATTTATCTGTTTGCTAACTTGTCGTTTTGATAATTTTAACCGTTAATTTCAATGCTTTTCTTTAAGAAAAACGAGCTTAATGTTTCCTGGTATATCTAATAACAATAACATTGTTTCCTTGAAACTGCTGTAAAAACTGTCGTAGTTTAAAAGTTTTATTCACTTACTGGTGTAGAGACTCACATAATAGTAAAGGCTCTTCGCATGAATTTTTCCACTACCTTAACTCAACAAAGGGTAATAACCAGAAAGTAGTTTTTTTCTTCTATTTAGCTTATTTGTGTTTAACTTAACAAGTACTGATCAGTATTGGTAGGGCTTTATCGTTGCAACGAAGTCGATTCAAATTGGTTGAAGTAACAAGTGCTGCATTGAAAGTAGTTGATGTATTGTTCTGAGTTTGGCAGACCGATAGATAGTCTGCGCAGTAATTTGTGTGGCCAATTGCTTGGCCCGTGCCCTAGTTTGAAGTGGGCGCATACTATACTGGACTTGAAGCTAATACAGAAGACCTACAAAACAATACACTCAACTTGCAGTCAGTATAGCTAACTTCACTGTAAGTAAAGTTGAATGAATATACTGCAATTACTACAATTCCAACAGACCACGTATTGAAAATATCGATTTAAAAATATACGGTGGACGATAATAGCGTTTTACGCATCTTCGACCTTATATCAACTTTCTTGGTATGAGTGCAGGGACCATCTTCTTAAAGAAAGTAGGACACCTATACTGTAAACCTAAATAATGCCTACTTTCTAGAAAAATAAAATAAGTTTAGTCGTTCTTAACACCATTACTTCACATGCTTCCTATTTCACCATAATATTGCTAATCGGCTTTGTCACCACTTGAATCTTTCCGGCGACCCCTTTTTGTCTGCGAAAATCGTCGTTGGTCCAGCGCACCGTCCGCGCAGTGGTGCATCCAAAGAACAACCCTTACAAACAACGATTCCGTCCCTCGTTACTTGTAGTAACGTGGCCCTTCAAACTTGCATTATGATATAGTCAAAGCCTGATTTCTTTTTCGCTTTAAGGTTATAAGAAAAGACTTTTATCATAAGCGCTCGCATATAATGGCTCTATCTATAAATTTATTTATTCATTTAATCATCCATTTATTCATCGATTTTGCGATAGATATATTTACTTATGATGTGTTTTTATTTATTTATGTATTTATTTCTTTTCTTACCTATTTATATATATAAATATTATTCATCCATTTACATTTTTTTTCTTTATTCATTCATGTCTTTACTCAATCATTCATTCATTAAAATTTATTTGTATTCATGTCTTTACTTCTTCATTCATTTACTCATCAATCAAATTACTTATTCATCTTTTTTTTTCATTCATTTATTCATTTATGTTTTGCTTCGTTTATGTATTCATTAAATCGTTTATGTATTCATTTATGTATTCGGTTATTCATTAACCCATCTCTTTATTTCATTTATTTATCTATTCATTTATATATCCATTCATCCATTTATTCCTTTATTTCTTTATTTCTTTATTCCTTCATTCCTTTATTCCTTTATTCCTTTATTCCTTTATTCCTTTATTCCTTTATTCCTTTATTCCTTTATTCCTTTATTCCTTTATTCCTTTATTCCTTNATTCCTTTATTCCTTTATTCCTTTATTCCTTTATTCCTTTATTCCTTTATTCCTTTATTCCTTTATTCCTTTATTCCTTTATTCCTTTATTCCTTTAACCTTTATTCCTTTATTCCTTTATTCCTTTATTCCTTTATTCCTTTATTCCTCTATTCCTTTATTCCTTTATTCTTTTATTCCTTTATTCCTTTATTCCTTTATTCCTTTATTCCTTTTTTCCTTTATTCTTTTATTCTTTTATTCTTTCATTCTTTTATTCCTTTCTTTCTTTATTTCTTTCTTTTTTGATTTCTTTCTTTCTTCATTCCTTTATTCATTTCTTCATTTCCTCATATTTTTATTGATTCATTCGTTTATTTTTTCTTTTCTTTATTGATTCATTTATTCATTTCTTGATTGATTCATTCGGTCATTGATTTACATATTCCTTCTTTATTAATTTATTTATTTATACCTTCCTTTTTAAATTATTGGTTATTTTTTTAATTATTTACCTAGTTACGTATTTTTTCTTTTGTTCATTTGTTTCTTCTTGTTTTTGTTATTATTATTCGTTGCTTAATTATTTTTTAGTTTTTTTATTAATGTTTAAAATTTGTTTCATTGTTCCATTCATTTTTTTTTGTTGGTAGGTCTTTTTTGTTGTAACGTAATCAATTCAATTAACTGTAGTCGGATTTACTGGTGTTGCATTGAAATTCGTTGTGGTGTTGAGTTCTAGTTTCCGAGTTCTGCAGACTGCTAGCCGCTCTGCACGCTAATTTGTATGGTTCAATGCTTTGGCTTGTGCACTATTTTGAGGTGGGCACTTATTACACTACACTTATACTGTAGTTTTACAAACTGTAGCCGATTTGCAGTCAATACAATCAATGAAACTGATAGTTTAATTAACTTTACTTTACTATATTTGACTGCTATTCAAATACTAGCGGCTTTTTTTTTTGTACTTGCACGCTAACGTGGCACACCATCGATGGATAGGAACCCTTGAAATCTTTTCTCAATCTACAAGCCAACAACAAGCTAAAGCCCTCGCAATTCCAATTAATCTACATTGAAATTAACATCAATTACGGTCTTTCGTAACCCTTTTGTTCCACCCCTCCGAAACTTCCATTCCTTAACTCCCATATATAAGTCCTTTACCACAAACCTATACACATTACGTATTCCATAACTTACGTACCTTTTCCCGGTAATTTAACCTACTGTTATCGCTACCTTTACTACCATTACTATTAACATTACTACGCTGACAGTTTCTAGGTTTACCAAGGCAACCCTATTCCTCCATATCACGTGCCAGGCGGTTCACGTAACCCTCGATTCATATAGTTAACGTATTTCTATCCACAAACCTTTCCAGAGCTTCATTAAACGAAGCCTTAATCAAAACATTGATGGGGTAATGTTTGCCGTTAATCTACCGAAAATTATAGATTTCACGGACTTTGTATACCTTTTTCAGAGCCATTACGTGTATTATTAAACTTTTTTAGTTGGTTGTAACCGGCTTTAACAAGCATTCGAATAGGCTTTGAGTGTTCATAAATACTATTACCAGTAACAGAAGTAGTTTCAGTTGTTTGGAAAGAATCATCCACGTACCTTCTATTACAATACCAATATAAAAGCTCGCTATTATGCCATAAAATTTTAAGGCTAATACGCTTCGTATTACACGATCTCACGTAACTGATATCTAATATACGAGGTTTACGGTAATAGTAAACTGAACTTCAGACCTCTCCTCGTTAATGAACATTATAAAGCACTTGATTTGCGATGTAAGGTTAATATTATTAACAAATAACCCGTCCGCAAAGATTTTCAACTTCGCCTTCGTCAAATCCACCGAAACCATATTAATCCCTTGTTCCGAATGGTCCAATCATCACTAAATTCTCTTATTTAACCTATTAAAGTCTTCTTCTTAGAAATCTTATACGTATGTCACAATAGATAGGTCGTACAATACTTCCAGTTAACATAACGTAAATATATAGACCATGAAGGCTCTTTACTCCAGTTATTTATATAATTTTTCTTCGCTGGCCTTATAGATAGTCATCAAACTCGTAACTTACCTTTTCTAGCGCAGGCTAATATAAATACCGTTTTAACCATATCACTATAAATACAGATTAACGATTTGTTAAAATTAAGATATATACCCTTAACTAACATCTCAATTAGCTTATACTTTCAAAGGCCTAACTTTTCAATAACAAGCTATTTTACCACTATAAACCTAGTATCTATGATGAAAAGGGTATCGTTTGGTTGTATACCCATAATATCAAGTTTTTATCTTCTGTAATAATTAGGCATGTGTTAAACGTTAAAATCTTTATATTCAGCCCATTTTTAAAGTACGCCTAGTACGTGCAAAACCAATAAAGAAGCACTTTGGATAATCCATACAAAGGTTTAATAAAACAAATCACTATCCTGACCAGAAACTTATCCTTTAGGTTTTCGATAGTTTTAACACTATAGACCGTTTAAAATAGGCGGAAGACTACAAATACGTTCACGCTATATGTCGAACATTAATTAAAAACTTATTTCCCGCACCAATAGTCAAACTAACAATAATTACGACGGTTAAACACTAGTTAATTTTCTAGGTTATAGGTAATTAAATAAGGTTTGAGTTCTCATCCCTAATACATATCTTTAAAAAAATAACCATGACTTTTCGTACGACTGGTCCTCAATTTTACTTTGAACTTCCTAAATTATACTCGACTTAAAGATAATAGCGTCTTTATATTCAAATTACGCTAACGGAATAAATTCAATAACCTCTTTTATCAAAAGGCTGTTCATTTATACCTAGTCGCTTTTCTCAAAAAGTTTACTTGGTATATTATTAATACCATCAACATGTAGCTTGAAGAACATTTCTTCAATAAACATTTTCAAAATACCCACGCCGTTATATATATATTCTACTAGCCCTATAATCTTCTTCACAGTCCTCATCTTTGGTATATATTTTCCTCTTGACTAATCTTCTACGCCTTTAACGTTCCATTAACCTATTAACAATCGACTAGGAAGGATAATATTAATTAATCCGCTCGGCTTGGAAGTTATCGATGTTAGGATCTTCAATACAATTAAAGGGTCTTTTATATGTTTTAAACTATGTGGTTCGGAAAGTGACAAGACCATTAGCAGTTTTAATCACTACGTTTAGGTTTGTAATATTTAAATTCTTATAAGGCCTATTCTATTGACCACATTGTCTCTACATAGAGATTTCACTTTAAAGGGTTAAAGATAATACGTCTGTTATTAATGATACGTTTCTAATATTAAAGGCGTCGTTAATTTGGCGACGTGTAAATTCCTTCCTCAATTTATTTAAAGATTTATTATATATCACAACACGTTTTTAAGTGTTTGTTAATAGTAGAGACTTTTTCGTTATACGGAGGTAAGCCTTAAATACTAGTAAAATTAATACAAGGCCGTTATGGCTATCAATATTATTAAAGTTCTTTACTGTTATTTAAAGCCGTGTTTATTAACTTGGAAAACTTCAGGTTTTCAGGACAAAGATATTATAAAACTTTCGTAAAATAGCGTAAACCTTTTCGACCATGCAAATATATTAATAGACCTTAATAAGGACCTATTTACATTGAATATCCACTAACTTAACATCAACTTGAAACTTCATCGTAGCAAAATTAGTACTTGAATTGTGGATTAATATGTTTAGTCGCCCAAGGTACATATTAATCCACAAAGTACGTAGTGCCGCCTATATTTCTTTTATCGTCATAGTTTTAAGAACTTGGCACCTTGAAACGCCACAAAATAGTCCATAACGTAAAGTATCAAATTATCTCTAGATGATAAACTTCTACCAAAACCTTCTAGTTACAGCTTGGGTTTTTTTTGTAAGGTGAATTTAAACATTAAAGGGTTGAGAAATGTATTTGGTAGTAATGTTAAAGCCGTTTAATTATCTTAAACGTTATAAAGCCCATATCTTGATAACCAATCGCTTTTAAACCCTTATACAATCTATTAGCCTCCGGATAAATCAACCTACGATAAAATTAAGGAAGTTTTGACTCCATCGAGTTTAATACCACTATTTACAACTCTGAAAAGAAAACTAAAAATACCTCTATTTAAAGCTAAGTAAATAACTTTTAATGCCCTTAACTTAAACTAGTTCTCTAGTCTAAACGTTAATATTAACGTTGAAGTTCTCCATATCTTTAAGGAAAAAGAAAAATGAGGTAAAATATTCCAATATATGGAAAACAACAAAGCCAACGATTGTATTAACAGTTGTCGATCCTAGTTAAAAAAATCTCTTTTCTACGTTTAAAACCAACCTTAGCTTTGCTAGCATCCGTATGGTCAAGTTTTGTGGCCGTATTCTTATTCCTTCATAATAAAACATATTATGAATAGCCTCCTATTAAGTATCGTATTACCCTAGTATCCAGAATAATACCCTAAAAGCAATACTCCGTGTAGAGATCTTAAATGGTAAAAAGGTGTATAAGGTCAGAGTTTTTATCATTTTGTTGTCGATAGGGGTTTTTACCTGTTATGCGGTATAAAAAGGCGTGGTCATTGAGTTGCTACGTTAACCTTAACCCTGTATTAGTATCTTCGTACCAGGTGATAGCCTTAAACTTATTTTCCTCTTCCTTTACTTCATTACATTTAAATTTTGTAGCGCGTAATATGTAATCCCAGTTGAAGGTAAATGAGACGTTTATATTGTATATTAAGGGCTTCAATTAGTGTTATACAGTAGTTCAATGTATTAATTAACAGCTATTCACTGTAAATTCAACATTTCTTAAGGTTTAAGTTTCAATTGAATTCGTTTAGCTGTCTTGAAAACCTTCAAAAAGAAGAATACCCTCTTCCAAACGTAACTTCGTTACGTTCTTCAATCCGAGTCTTCCGTATTCGAAGTCGAGGTAATATCTATAGAAAGGGTCTTCTTCGTTGTAGCTAAATTTTGGAGTTTGGGGGTACATATTAGTCGAGGTCAAAACTCAAACTGTTATAGTTATTAACGAGACCCTTAACTAGAAAACTAACCCTTTTAAGGTGGCATTAAGATATTGTAATATTTATTCAAATTTATTATAACTCGTAACAATTTATCGAACCTGTTGGCACAAAATACCTTCGCCAGCGTTTACGTTTTCTATTACTTATTGGTAAAGTTTTATCCTTTTAAATAACTAGTTGAAAAGGTCTATCTCACTTTCCGTTTATTTATTGTAATATAACATGTAAAACCACTTGATAATGTTACAGTCGGTGTAATGCTGGGTAAGAATGATATTGTATTCGAAGTGGCCCTTTAGACCATTGTATATTTCGCGGAAGCGGGAATAATTCGTCAAGTACCGAAGGCAGTAATATTCGGCCTATCCGGTAAGGATAATAGAAAATAAAGAGTAAAAACCTGGTAGTTTAATTTTTATTTAGCGGTAAATGTTAAAAAACGGGCGTAACATAACAATAAGGAAGTTATTTAACTTACTCTTATATTTATCCTTTCCTTCCTAAATCTTAACAAATGTAGTAATTATGACATAATCCGTATCCAACGTATAGACGTGTAAAGGGGAACGGTTAATATACTGGTCGTCAAGACCTTTTAAGTCTTTTAGCTAGGAAAAGTATTAGTGCTAGTATGTAGGATAATTACCTTTTTGCCGAATTTAAAAGCAAAGAGCCAATAGTTGTACCTACAATTAGCTCGCGCATAAAACCAGTCCTTCCTTGGTTTGGCTACTAAAAGTGGAAGTTTTAAGGAGCTTAAGGGAAAAATATTTCAGAGTTACCAATACAGGAGACGTCGTAATACTCCTTTTGGTGTTAAGGGGTACGCCGAGATTTCGACTTAATTAACGGGTAAACTTAAAGACTTACGACGTATAAGTTAATGAATTTTTTACGGCTGGTGGAATTGAACCTTAAAGCTTGCGTAAAAGAGTATAAAAACCTTATCAAGGCTTAAATAGATCTTTGGAAACGCGTGTAAGGGTATTGAGAGATGCTATCGGCAACAGTTTCCTATCATTTTCCCTTGTTTTTAAAGGTTTATTCAAGGTCTTTGTTGGTGGCGCATTCATATAGTAAAGTTGCCAAATTTCCCCTTTTCCTATTTTTTCGTAGGTATGTAAACCCCTCGATCACTTAGTTTAATTGTTATCCTCGTTTTGACTTTCTTATCCAACATCTTATGAATTAATAGGGTATATTCGTTAAACAACTCCGTAAAGTTATGGAAGGCGTGAGACATTTAGTCATATTTTTTAAGGTTTGATTCGAAAATCAAACGTCCGACAGAATTTGTCAAATTCTCTGGGGTAAAGCTTTTAGTAGTATCGGTAAATCCATGGTTTTTGATGTAATGCTTTGCAAAAACGGGGACGAGCTTTTCAATTGCTTTCTTTCGATCAAGGTTGTTAACGGTGTCGATTACCATGCCTTCTAAAGCTATAATAACGAAAATTTCAAAACATAGGGTAAAAAGAGAAATGTAAAGGAGTAAGTTGTGGGTTTTCCATCAAAGTTAGTATTGTTAAAGGTTATAGAACTTAGTTGTTTTTACAATTTTAAATAGTAGCACCTGTTATAGTAATATCCACAAAAGTAACAATTTAGCCGTTTACCAACTTGCTGACTTGGTAATCTTTAAGACTTTCAAGCGGTTAATTTCAACGCCTTTAAGAAGGATTAATAAAGATTTCTTAGTGCTTTCGATAATAGCGATCCTGTCGTTTACTTATAAATTGTCGCGAATGAGAGTACAGCTTTTTATTTTTTCCTCCTTTCTACTGCGAATAACTGCACAACCTATAGGGGCCCTTCACAAAACCTTTTCTTTACCATACTTAAAAAAAGCGTAATAACTGGAAAAAAGTTTTTTTCCTACGTCGCTAGTTTATAATTATTTCAATGAGTACTAATTAGTATTAATAGGCCTTTAATGTTACAATATAATCAATTCAAATCACTGTGTTCAAAGTAACTGGTGTGATATTGGAATTGGTTGTGGTGTTGAGTTGTAGGTTTTAAGTTAGGCAGAATGCTAGCCGATCTGCATGCTAATTTATATGGCCGAATTCTGTGGACTGTGCCTCACTGTGAAGTGAGCAATAACTACACTATACTTGCAGTGCAGTCTTACAAACTACAGCCAATTTGCAGTCAATAAAATCAACTAGACTGACAGTTTAATTGAATTCAATTTACTGCTTTTGACTGATAATACAACAATTTTTTTTTATTTACTTGTTTATTTATTTCCTCCATACTTGATATATTTATAAATTTATTTCATTTAAGTTTTATTTATTTATTCCTTTATTTATTTATTTCTTTGTTTCTGTCTTTTTTTCTTCATTTTTATTCTTTTCTTTATGTATTCATTTATTTTTTCTTTTTTTATTTATTCATTCATCCATTCATTTCTTGTTTTTCTTTTAATTTAGTTAATATTTTTTCTTCATTTCTTCATTTATGTTTTCATTCATTTTTTTTTGATATGTACTACGTGCAGTGCAGTAGGTCAACTTTACTTACAATAAAGTTGACTATACTCAACTGTTAGTTCAAGCGAATTGTTTGCGTGGACTTACTGCATTGGGTGTAAGTCGAGTGTAGTACGCCGCACTTCCCACTAGGGCACTGACCAAGCAATTGGCTATACAAATTACAGTTAAGACAGCTACTGGTCTCCCAAACCTAGAACAAGACATCTAACACCTGACTAATGCAATACTACTATTATTTCGACGTTTCCAATCGACAACATTGTAACGATCTAAGACTCTACCAACACTAATCAGTACTTATTAGGTTAAACAAAGAGTGGCTAAATGGAAGAAGAAGCTACTTTCCGGTTACGCTTTACGTTAACAACGACGGCTATAGTAGAGGAAATATTCTTACAAAAGGCCTTTATTAGTACTGCGTCTGTCTACAACGACAGGAAAACAGAGACGATTTTCATGTTACTTTAGTCCATAACAGAAATCGGGAAGTAAGCGACGGTATCGCTATTAAAAACACCAATTCGCCACGCCCAGGCTCACCAAGTCTCATGCCTTACGCGCTCTACACGTTTTACACAAATAAAAACGTCAAAATAGCTACCGCAAGTGCTTACTCTTAGGCTATTACCGACTCCATCTGGAAAGAAGTAATTAAAAACCTCGAAATAGTTTTCGCCAAGCACTACAACCACGACCTTTAAGGAAAAGACGTCGATAAAAACTTAATCGAAAAGTATTTGACCAAATTCTTCGGCTACCTTATCTTAGAACACGATGGCGGTGACAACCTCAATCGCGAGTTTTACAAGTTTCGTAAATTCTTTGGCGACAAGATAATTAACATGTAAAAGGAAATCATGAAGACTTTTAAGTTCAAATCAAAGGTTGAATTTAAGCGTCGAGAGACTTACGTATCAAAGTAAAACGCTATTAAATAAGCGGAAGCATTTTTCAAGTTGGCTTAATTTGAAGAATACCAATAAAAACTACGGCCTAAGGAAAGAATATTAAAAAAACCTTCACGCCCCTATATACGATTCAGTGGACGTCTCCTTTACCCTTAGCTAAATTAAGCCTCTTTACGCGCTAGCGATAAAGAACCTGTTAAACTATTCAGCAGCTTAACACCCTTATATAACAATACAGAGTACGCTGTTAGCGGTGGAAAACACATGAAACAAGGGCTTCCAACGCGGTCAAAAGTATTGACATCAACATGCTACACCATTTAATTAAGCAAGATCGTTGGGTTTTCCTAAGATTTTGAGTACCTATCGCCTTTCAACAATTTAATCAATAGGCCCCTTAAAAATCTTTTTACAGAAGGTTTTTCTAAACCCGAAAGCCCACTATAGATCTTGTTACATAAATTTACCGCTCGGGTTACACAACTGTTAACTACTCTTAACACCGTACATTGAAGGATTTATAGATAAAATTACCAGGAAATACCAATCAAAACTGTGATAGTTATGACAACCTGCCCCTAAAACCTGTCAAGATAATTAATATTGATTAAAAACTCCTTACAGACTTCACTAATATTTAAAACGATGAAGAGAAGTTTAAAGAAAACCCCTACAACATCTTTGATACCAAGATAATTGGCTTTTTAAATATATGTTAGTATGGAGGTTTCTCTTGTTGGTTTTCACTTATTATTCCCCAGAATCCTTATAGAGAACATTAAAGACTACTATCTAACCTTCCCTACTCGAGCTACTACGATCCGTAAGATCTACGATGGTATAAAAAAACCACTTCGAGTATGATGTTCACTTCGCCCAATACCATACAGACTGGGTTACCACGCGGTAAAATATAATGATAGCGAAGAAAAAAGAGGACGAAACACCAATAAATATCCTTAATTAAATTCTTGGTAAGTTGATATTACATTAATAAGTAATAGGAAACGCTTATGTTAGTGAAACCATACTTCACGAATAGGTACGAGCAGCAGTTACGGACGTTAATAAGTTTAAATATGCCTTATAACGCTCAAATACCACCTATAAAGGCTTGTTTAACCAGCTACGTTTCTTGTTTGCTATTGCAATGGAACGTACGTCAAATTCTCTTTGTATATACCCTTGAGTCGGCAACCTTTCTAACGTAAATAAAAAAAACCTTATTGTAGTCAATTACGTCGATCGCAAGTATAGCTACGGGAGCCCTTAACGCCTAAGGTCTAACCCACCATCTATAAACTAGAGGCAACAACTTTTCTAACGCTAACAAGGCTAAGATTTAGGCGAACCTGATAACCATAAATACTATCGTCGTAATAGTAGCAAAACATGTTAGATTTATAGCAAGTCTGACTACTAATTAACTTGGCACCCCCAGGTTGAACGAAAAAATAAAAAATTAATATACTACATCTAATACCCTACCCCTTTTAAGTAGTATCACTTAGATCAAATCGTAAACTTCGAAGGTAACAAACTAAGTAACGGAGATAATATCCCTCAACAAATTGAGTGACATGAAAATACTGCTCCTGACACGGCCTAATAACTAACCGATTACGCCTTTTTATACCGCTTAAGTGGTAAAGTCCTTGACTTTTACTCTGATTAAACCCTTAGGCCGTTATACATATTTAACCTTTATAATCGTTATGCAAACAACACTTTTTAAGGTATTATGATAGATATGAGGGAAATAAGGTACTGAATAAGAGGTTATTCGTAATACATAACACTGTGAAGGAAAAGAATTGTAAATACTAAAATTAATCGCCATGATATTAGTAAGGCTAAATTAAGCTACAAACAAGGCAAAAAACTATCGTTCCTAGGGATAACGGTAATTTAAACTAGTATAGGCATTATTAAATTCCAAATCCTTACGTTTTCTACCCATTTCCTTCTTTACTTAAAGAACATGAAGACTTTCGACATTAAAGTCAACGTCAATATATACGAATTGGTTAAAAACAGCTTGAGATTTCCACTCGCCTTTAAGTGAGGGTACCTATGGTTTTATCTTTAAGGCCTGGAAACAATAGTGTTAAATCTAACGAAGCCGTAAATACGTTAACTACACCGGAACTTTAACCACTTAACTATTAAAAGACTATATAAAGTGTAAAAGTTTGTAAGGTATAAAAACGTAGAATATTTTGCCCAAACAGCCATTAGAAAACTTTACCACAATTGCCAAACCTATATCTAAGCCTCCCAGAGATTGAAATTTACATTAAAAGACCATGAAACCTTTAATTGAGGAATCTCTATTAATATATTTTGATTAAACTATTAGTCTGTTTCTTACGTCGTTAATTCCGCGACCTTTTTTTTACAGGATCAAGTTGCTAAAGTCCCTTTCGGTATAAAATACGTGTGAAACGCTCAGGATATTGTAAATCAACACGTACTTAAGCCAACCTAACGTTGTTGTCTACGATACTAGTACCAACTTTATAGCGGCGGAGTTGTAGAAATATATTAAAATAATAGGTATTTGATACAAACTGATACTTGTAAAAACCCATTGAATTATTGAAAAAGATAAAAGGGTATATTTCTTACTTCACCGAGCGTATATTCTTCACGTTGGAAATTGAATGCTTTATGGATCTGGAGGCACGCCTCCTGATAACGGTAAAAGGCTTAAACTACATTATTGGCCCCAACCTCTTAATGCCAACGTTGCTAGTTTTTAAAGAGTACTCACACCTAACGAGTAAATCTCCACCCTCAGAAAGTACTGAGAAACTTGTTGCGGCTTACGGCAAAACTTTAAGGGAACTGTAAAGAGAATCGTCACACCATCAAGTTAATAATACCCTTAATACCAAAAAATGGCCTTATAACAACCGACGTATTTACTTTACGGTTGTAATGTAAAGTCCTCATATGGTGGGAGCTGGGAAAATAAAAAAGCCAGTATAAAATATTAAATATCGCGAAATCTAAAGTAGTTATTAAACTTGTTAACGGTTTTATATTTTTTCGAATGACTTATGTTAAGCTTTATATTAGGGTTACTAATGTTGAAAACCCTTAAGCTCAACGACTAAATTAACACGAACCCCCTTCATTTATTATTGATAATCTAATAAAACGACGCTGCTATAAACGATCCTTCAAAAATAGGAATATGAAAGAGGCAAAATATATACCGGGTAGCATTTACAATATTACTTGGGTAAGTAAAAAAAAAAAGAATAACAGTTGGTAGGCCTTGTCTATTAATAGGCCATTAGACGTTGCATCGTTGTCGATTCGATTGGTCGAAGTAATAGTAGTATTGCGTGGTGAGATGATAAATGTATTGTTTTAGGTTTGGCAGACCGGTAGCCGGTCTGCATTGTAATTTGTATGGCCGATTTCTTAGCCCGTGCCCTAGAGTGAAATGTAGTGTACTGCACTCGACTTACACCTAATGCGGTAAGTCCGCACAAAGCAATACACTTGTAGTACGGTTAACTTGACTGTAATTAAAGTTGACCTATTACATTATATGTAATACTATTCCAACACTGGCGGATTTTTAGTTTATGCGTGCACGCTAGTGTGGCTGACTATTTTTTTCTGGTTATCGCTGAATTACCTCTTCGTTAACTGGCCAAACCCCTATTAAATTCAGTTGACTTTTATGCTGAGTTACATTTAAATACATGCAAATTGACCCCATTTGACCTTAATTGTGCCGTTGCCCCGAGGTCCGAATTTATCAACTTCCACAAAAGGTTTTTCCGTTACAGGCTTTTGTAAGCCTCTACTTTCACTGTGCTATTTAAACAGATCACCATTTTGAATCTCCTGATAGTTTTTCAATCTGCTAACATATCCCTATCCGCCGCCACGTGGTTAAGGCTTTCCGGGTGGCCTATTTACGTAGCTCTCGATGCATACAGTTAGTATGTTATTATTTACAAACCTTTCCAAGGCTTCTTTTGGCGATGCCTTTATTATAGCGTTAGCAGGGTTATCTTTGCTATCGATTCATCGGAACTCTTTAATTTCCCCACCTTCGTACACCTTACGGAACGCCATTATATCGATTATCAGGCGCTTTTCGCTAGTGGTTCCGAGTTTTAAAAGGTATTCGAAAAGGCTTCTTCAGTCGATACAGATTACCACCAGAATAGGAGAAATCTTTAGCTGTTTAGTAATAAGGTTAAGGTTTTTTTTATACAATACTATACCTATATTAAAACCCGTTATTGTGCCATAAACCTCTGATGTCAACACGCTTTATGTAATCCTTTTATATTTGACGAAGGTTTGGTAGATTAAATTTCCTATAACACTAAACTAATATTTCTGTCTGTCTTCGTTAACAAATCTTATTAGAAAGCCGATTTGGAAGGACAAATCGGTATCATTTACAAAATACCTGTCCGTAAAGATTATTAACTTGGCTCTCGACAGGTCGATTGAAACCGTATTGATTTCATGATCCAAGTTCCGCATTTGCTACTTGACCCTTTCATTTAAACGATTAAAGTCCTTATCTGTTAGCTTTTGTACTTATGTTGCTATAAAGAGGTTGTAAAAGGCCTCCGGTTGGTATAGAGTACCAATAAAGCTGCCTCGAGCACGTTATTCCAAGTACCGTTTATTTCTAACTTCGTTAGTCTTGTTAATTATAGCCAAAATAACGCTCTTAACCTTTTAACTAAAGTTAAGTCCGGCATTAAAACCAAGCGTACGGAATAACGATTTATCAAAGTCCAATTGTATGTTTTCCATTAATATAGTTACTGGTTTGCAATTTGAAAACTTGAAGTTTTCAATCGCTTACTATTCTAATACCATAAAGCTTGCCGTTTCGATGAAAAGGAAATCGTTAATTTATATACCCATTATGCCGAATCCTTCTTTTACGTTACTATCAAATATAGATTGTATATTATAGACTTCATCGTTAGCCGGAGTTCAAAGTGCGACTAGTAGGTTAGGAACCAGTTGACGCCTACTTTAACCAATTCGTATAGTGGCTTAATATATCGCATTGCCGAGCCTAAAGAGTATATGGCACGTAGCTCCTACGGTAGTTCCAATAATACAACTCTTTATAAATTTATTACTATTTATTCATAAAGTTATATAATATTAAGGCTATTAAATGTAAATTTATTTTTAGTTTTGGTTCGTAAATTTGTTTCTAAAATAACTATTAAGCGTTAATTGATCTTTTAAATCGTTGGTAACTGGGTAAAAATCTAATCCTTGCCTTCATTGCCGTATTCTTAAGCGATTAGTCGTAACTTTTCATATAGCTTCCCTGTAGTTTTTCTTTTAACCTCGTAAATAATCCTCAACTTAAAGATCGTAACGTTTGTGTTTTGGATGTTAAAGTCGGTTTTCGACACGAATTATACAACTCCTCGAGTTAGTAAACCGTTAATCCCGACCCTATTACTTTCCTAAAAAGGCTTGCCGGAAGTTTTAATTATCCCTTATACTCGAAGCTTTAGTACTTAGTCTTTGTTCTCCTTTTATTTCCTATTTACCCAAGAAATATTTTAAATATGGCCCGGTGTTTACTCCTCCTCTTTAACGTTATTTTTCTTCGGGGGTTGTCCATGCTGGCGGCGTTTCATTGGTTTATCGATAACGGGTGGAGGAGGTTTTTGTTAGATTAGTCGTTTAACTTAAGGGTTATCTTCTATACCACTAATATGAGGCTTGACTTAAGTAGTTCGAAATGATACAAAACCGTTAACAATTTCAACAACTATTTTAGAGTTTACGATACTCAATATCTTATATGAGTTTTTCTATTTACCCGGCTCCCGTTACATGAGAACTATAATTTTTAACTGTAAAGTAAGTACGTCGATCGTTAAAGGATTGTTTTTGGTGTTAAAGGCGTTATTGATTTAGCGGCGTGCCGATTTTCTTCGTAGTTCCTTTAAAACTTTACCGTAAGCCGCAACACTTTTATGAGTACTTGTCGAAGGCGGAGATTCACTTATTAGGTATGGGTACGCTCTATAGATTAAAATCGTTGACACTAAGCCGTTAGGGCCTATAATATTGTTTAAACCTTTTACTGATATCTGTAAGCATGCCTCCAAATCCATAAAGTTTCCAATTTCCAACGTAAGGATATTATACGCTCGGCGAAGTAAATCGTATACCCTCTTAACCTTCCAAATACTTTAATTGGCTTTTATAGCTACCTATTTACACTAAATACCTATTATCATAATATCCTCTTAAAACTCTACCACCGCAAAATTAGTACTAATATCGTAAATACCGAAGTCATGTGAGCCTAGGTACGTGTCAATCCATAATATTCTTAACGTTTCCTACGTATTCATTACCGAAAGGGATTTTAAGAACTTAGCTTCGTAAAAACAGGTTTTGAAGTTAACAACGTAAAAAATATGTTTATTATTTAAGTAAAACATTTTAATAAAACTCTTATAGTTAAAGTTCTTATCGTCTTTTGGTGTAAGCTTAAATCTTCAGGGAGCTTAGACATAAATTTAACATTAATAACACAACCTTTTAAGAAATTTTAGAGTAAAGTATTCTACATAGTTATATCCTACGGACTTAAGGAATTCATATGGCTTATCAATAACTGGATAGTTAAACCGCCGGTGTAATTAACGTATCTCTAGCTATGTCAGGTAAAGTATTATTGCATTCGGTCTTTAAAGATAAAACTATAAGTGCACCTACTTAAAGGCGAGTAAAAATCTCTGGTCGTTTTTAACCAGTTTATTTACGTTAACGGCGATGTTAACATCGAGAATCTTTATGTTCTTGCAGTAAATAAGGAAAAGGGTAAGTAATTTGAGAATATGGAATGTAATTGCGTTCATAATAGTTTGGATTACTGTTATCCCTAGTAACGATGGTTATTCGCTTAAGTTAAAGCCAACTTTGGCTTCGCTAATATCGTAACGATTGATTTTAGTGGCTGTAATACTTTCCCTCTGTAGTGCCACGTACGACAAATAGCCTTTTATTAAGTACCTTGTTTCCCTAATGTATGACATAATACCTTAAAACGTATGGTCCGCATAATGATTGCGTAGGTTAAAGGTGTGTAAAGTATTAAAGGTGTGGTTAGTGTAAAAGTATAGGTTTTTACCACCTAAATGATACAAAAAGGTATAGTCGGATAGTTATTAGACAGTACCAGGAATATTATTTTCGTGCCACTTAATCTGTTCAAGGGTATTACTATTAATTGGCTTATTTCCTTCGAAGTTTGTAACTTAGTTTAAGTATTTCTATTCAAAAGTTTTGGGGTATTAGATGTAATCCATTACTTTCTTATTATTTTGTTCGGTAAAGGGGTGCCGAGTTAACTAGTAACCAGTTTTATTACAAATTATTTTCTCTTACCACTATTACAACGATAATGTTAGCGATTAGTATATCCGTCTAGAGCTTGGCCTTATTAGTGCTAACATGGTTGTTACCTTTAGTCTAAGGCTAAGGTCTATGGGCCAAACCTTAGTCTTTGTAGACATCCATACTTACGGTCGACATAATTAACCACCGTAAGGTCTTCTTTATTTATATTAACGAAGTTTCCAACTTGGGAGTACATAATAAGCGAGTTTGGTATACGTGCTATTACGGTAGTAAACAAAAAGAGTAACTCGCTCAAAAAAGCGTTGGTAAGTAGAATCTGTGTGTTATAAGGCATATTCGAACTCGTTAACGCCCGTAACTGCTCGCAAAGTGTATCTTCATTAGCGTAAGCTTTCCTTATTACTTTCTAGTAAATTATCAACTTATTAAACATTTTATTAAAGCCCTCCATTGGTAATTCCACCTCTTCTTTTTGCCATTATTATAATTTACCGTGTTATCACCTAGTCTATATGATATTAAGCGAGGTGGACGTCGTATTCGAAGTAGCCCTTTATGTTATCGTAGATTTTACGAAACGTGGTTGCTTAAGTCAGGAAGGTTAAGTAGTAATCCTTAGCGTACCTTGTAAGTATTTCGGGAAACAGTGAATGAAAACTATAAGAATAGACTTCCATTTATTTGTAAATGTTTCAAAAAGGTATTATCTTCGTGTTGAAGAGGTTGTAAGGCTTTCCATTATACTTGTTTATATTATTTGAAATTTTAGTGACATCCGTAAGTATTTTGTAATTAATGTTAACCATCCTAACAGGTCTTAGAGAAAAGTCAAAATAGTTATCCTAGCCTTAAGTGGTATTTCCTTGCAATTTAAGCCTTCGATCTTTTAAGACATAGTGCTAAAGGTAATCGCCAGTCGCCTGGCCTAAGGGGTAAAGTTCTGTGATAGGACTTGTGGCAGGCTCTCGCGCGTAGGCGAATGTAAATAAGTAGGGATCTTAAGGGGCTTAACAAATAAATTGCTAAGGGGGGATAAGTACTTAATGGTTTTGGAAAACTTAACGATCTTATTTAATTGATTGGTGTGAAACGCCAACATAAATACTTCTAGCTTCGTGGGCGACTACTACTTCACATGTCTTACCGCCGTTAAATGCGTACTCCGCGCTGTTACGTAGTAGTGCTGGGCTACTAAGCACATTAATAGGTTTCTTATCGCTAGTGCATAAAGAGGTTTGATTTAGTTAAAGAGGAAGCGGAGGTCCTTTAAAACATATATTTAGGAGTTAATATCACTCAATGCCTTTCAATTTTCCCTAAAAGTTCTGAAGATCCGGGTCCTAAGGGCAATCTTCTGACTAAACCAACTCGAAAAAGGTTTCCGCCAATCCTGATAAAGTTTTTTCAGAGATATAAATATCACGGCATATAACATCCTTCTTTAACTTAACCTTAACCACACGCTGGATTATCTTTCACATATTAGGAGTCCATTAGTTAAAGAACTCGCGAAAGTCTTGAAAAGCGCGGGCGCTGCGGCCTAACTCTTCACTGGCATCAAATCCGAGGATGTATTGGCCAACATAGTTAGTCAAGTAAGCTTTAATTGAGGTCTTATTAACGTCCGTAGTCCAGAGTTATTCGTCGTAGAACTTGCTAAAATCAGTTTTGAGCACTTTAATTGCTTCCTTTTTTAGTGGGATTGGTAATAGCTTCAAAGTTAGCGCTAGCAGTAAACATCTTAACATCTTATCCTGTATAAGACTTGATAAGGATTGGGGGCGAGGGACTTGTGGATCTTGGGCGTAAGGACTTAGTATTTTGACATAGAGTCGCGTGTAAACTCGGTAACTTGGCGTAAGGTCGCGCGACGTGGTTTTCTTGGCACAACTTGGTGTTTTTGCGTAAAGCAGCGAACTTAACGATTAGAGTGGCGTGTGAAGTGAAAAAGAGTTAAGTAGGGCAAAGGTTTTGATATAGAGGGTAAGATCGAAGATTGTTGTTAGTGATAGAGAGCGAAGGTTGTTTGTTGTTGTAGGTTGTTTGACGTAAAGACTTAGTTGTTTTACTGCATTAGTATCACCCGTAGTAATACTAACTTAACAGTTTTTCAAATTGACGAACTTTAAGACTTCTGAAAGTCAATCTTAACGTTTTTAAGAAGGATTAATAAAGATTTCTTAGTATTTTTCAATAGCGATACCGTCGCTAACTCTCAGATTACCGTTGGAAGACTAACAAAACCCAAAAGTCTTCTCTGTTTTCCTGCTGTTGGAAGACTAGCGCAGTACCATTAGAGGCATTTCGCAAAAATCTTTCCTTTACCCTAGCGGTTGTTTTAACTTAAAGCGTAACTAGAAAGTAACTTCTTCTTCTACTTTGCTTATTTATGCTTAACCTAATAAGCACTAATTAGTGTTGGTAGGAATTAGACGTTGCAATGTTGTCGATTCGATTGGTCTTCAAAGTAATAGTAGTATTGTAGTAGTCAGATAGTAGATGTATTGTTCAAGGTTTGGCAGACCGCAAGCCGGTCTGCACTGTAATTTGTATGGTTAATTGCTTGGCCCGTGCTCTAGAGTGAAGTGCAGTGTACTGCACTCAACTTACACCCAATGCGGTAAGTCCGCACAAAGCAATACACTCAACTTGCAGTACAGTCAACTTTACTAACAGTAAAGTTGACCTACTGCACTGTATGTAGTACTATTCCAACAGAAACCTTTAATTGTTTCCTTTTTGGCGGGGTCGGTAATCGCTTATAAGTGAGTACTTACGGTAGCCATCTTGGAGTTTTAGCGTGTTTAGGACTTGGTGGATGTAGCGTGGAGATATCTTGGCGATTTAGGGGCGTATGAACTTGGTGTTTTGGCGTAAAGTTTCGTAGATACTTGGCAGCTTGGCGTTGAGTTACCAAACGTGTCTTTCTTAACGTGATTTGGAGTTTTCGCTCAGGATAACGATTTTGACGATTGAAATTATGTAAGGAAAAAGAAAATAATGAAGTAAGGGCAAAGGTTTGGTATAGAGGATAAGGTTAAAGGTCGTTTGTTGTTATTAGTCAAAGTCAAAGGTTAAAAGTTAAAAGCTATGGGATTAAGTCGGTTTTTTATAATAGCAATACTCGTTGTAGTACTAATAAAGCCGTTTGCCAACTTATTGTTGAAGACTTTTAGCGGTTAATCTTAACGCTTTTAAAAAAAGATTTTTGGTGAAGATCTCTTGGTGTTTTCGAATAGCGATACCATCGCTATCTCTAAGCTGCCGTAAAACTCAACGTAACATAGAAATCTTCTTTATTTACTGTCGTAAAAACAGACGTAGCAGTAGAGGCCTATCGGAATAATCTTTCCTCTACCTTGGTTTTTTACAAAGCGTGACCAGAAAGTAGGCTTTTTTTTACCTATCTTATTTTTCTTTAACTTAATAAGCACTAATAAGTGTTGGTAGGGCTTTAGACATTATAACGTTATCGATTCGATCGTTCGAAGAAACAGTAGTATTGCGTGGTCAAGTGGTAGATGTATTGTTTTAGGTTTAGCAGACCGCTAGCCGGTCTACACAGTAATTCGTATGGCCAATTGCTTGGCCCGTGCCCTAGGATGAACTGGGCGCATACTATACTTGACTTGCAGCCAATACAGTAGGCTCATACAACAATACACTCAACTTGCAGTCAGTATAGTCAACTTTACTATAAGTAAAGTTGACCTACTGCACTTCAAATATTACTATTCCAACAATTTGTTTTTCATTCATTAATTTAGTAAGTCATTTCTATATTTATATATATATTTTTAGATTCATGCAATCATCGTTATTTCTCAATTTCTTTGTTACTTTGTTTCTTTATTTCTTTTTTTCCCTATTCTTTCATTTATTTATTCATTCATTTTATTTATTTATTTCCTCATTGAGTTCCTTATTTGTTCATTCATTTATTCATATATTTTTTTACATATTTCTCCCTATGTATTTCTCCATTTGTTCTTCATTCATTCATTCATTCTGTCATTCTTTATTCTATTTATTTAAATATTTGTATATTTATATATTTATATATATTTTATTTTTTTATGTATTTATTTGTGGTTTTTTTTTTGTTGTTAATTGATTCATTTCTTCATTCATTGATTCGTTCATTTATTGATTCATTCATTCGTTTATTTATTTATGTGTTTTTATTTTATTTCTCATGATTTCTCCATTTAAATTTTCATTTTTTATCTATCTATTCATTTATTCTACATTTATTCATTCATTCGTTTTTTTGCTTCATTTATTCATTTATTTATTTAGTTATATCTCTATTTATTTCTTCATTTTTGAGCTGTCGCCACCTATACTGGTGCCCCGCACGTTTAGCGGAGCTTGCGTCTTTAACTTTACTTTGGATACTTAGCTGTCCACGGAATAATTTACCTCCTGCATACCATCCTCTCAGTGGTGTACCCTATTTTACATTCTTTTATACTCCTTGGGTATGCGGCTCGTGGCAAAAATATGGTTCGAAAAGTATATCGTCCTCACCTCTACGGGATTTTGATCAGGATAAATGTGTTTTATGAGAATTTTTGTCGTTGCGGTCTCTGCTCAATCACGTGAACGTAAATAGTAGAAAATCAATCGTAGAATTGTTAGTATATTGTTGATAGATAGTTAGAAGGAAGAAGAGGCATTCGAAGAGTGCTTGCCTCAGGTGAAAGTTTCCAAGCTCTTACCCGAAGCGTGGAACTTTACCGTTCACTCCGCCAATTCCCTTTTTGGGGCTTAACACACTATTATGCACTCCGTAAGAGTGTACCTTGTAGCGTGAAACTTTATCATGCACTCTGCAAAAGTATATCCTGTAACGCAAACGTTTATTAGCTATAGGGATATATAATTATATTCATATGGGCAATCTTTTCCTTTTTCGATACGTTCCGTATCCTTAGTTCAATAGTAAAGTTATAATTTGTTTAAGCTTCTAATTAAAAATTTAGTTAAAACCGTAATCACATTATTATTTATTAAAAGTTTTAATTATAAGTTTTGTTAATGATAGTAGTTATGAAGTAAGTTATTTAAGGTTCTAAATAATAGTTTTTGTAGCGATAGTAGTAATCGTGAAATTTGTTTAAGTTTATAATTAATTTAGGTAGCGATAATATTGTAGTTATTAGCGATAGTATTATAATCTTTGGAAGGTTGGTCGGAAAGGTTGTTAATCCTTGTAGACGTGTAATTATAGAGGTGTGAATGCCGGTGTTACGTGTTTTGAGGTTAGTATAAAAAGATGTATCGCTATCAATTTAGGCAAGACTTTTTCTCTTTTAAAAACATGATTTCACCTGTTAAAAAAGTCCTTAACTAATTACAGTTTGTATACTTAAACTATTTGTCCCTAATTAGCTATTTAGGCCGTTCATATTGATTAGTAACTTGACTAATGTCATATTTTAATCGCTTATTAAATAATGCCCCGTAAAAATAGGTTTTACCGGCATTTTTCATCGTGTAATCGTAAGCGCGATGAAGCCGTCGCTGCCGTCACCCGTGGCCCATCTAGTCCTAGATTTGTCAGTTTTAATTGCATGTCTTCGATTCAATATTAATTGTGTGGAATCTATATAGACCCTGTGGTAAAAGGTGAATATAAAGAGTATTTAAATTAGGTTATTCGTGTTGAAATTGTTCTTTATTATTCTTATTGTTATTTACCGAGTGAAATACTTAGTATTTAAACCCTTTAATTCCTGGGACAGTACCATATACGTTTTGAAGCAATGTGTAATATCGTTCTCACTTTCCGATACCTTAAAACGCCTTTACCGGTATTTAGCTATACTTACTTCCGGTAATACTAGCTTTGTTTCGCTAATTATTCGAGTTGAAAGCTATGTTAATATTACGGGTAATTTAGGTTAGAGGACCAAAATATGTATTCGTCTCATAGTTAATTAAAGCATCTCATTTAAATTTAGCAAAAGGTTTCCGCGTCAATTTCGCGACTTGGAATAATGTAGCGGCGTTGAAAATATAAAATACAGCCTAACTGTTAAGTTATGTTATTGATAGAATAATTTTGTAATTAAAGTTAACGTCGGTTTAAAGGGGGAATTTAAACCGTCGTAAAGCTTGTAAATATAGATGGTATTTGTAACAGAACTTTTCGAAAGCTTTTGAATTATTTCCTCATATTATTATGGCCTGTTACGTAAAAAAAACGTAAAAGGCGTTTCGCAACCGGGTTCCCCAACCGTCGGTATAATATTCGCGGTTTTAATTATATCGGGTAAATGATTTTCATTGTATGTGCTTTCAGGAAAAACAACAAGTAACTGAACTTTAGACGAAGATCTACAGATACATTATTTAAAGCTCTAACCAGTTGGTTATTCTTATTTCGAACCTTAATTCCGAATTCATTTATATTAGTTAATAATAGTAGGACTAGCGTTTTAAAGCTTCCTACGTATCGCTTTACCGGACTGAATCGTGTATTTACAAAGATTTTACCGAGTGAAGTCTCCTTACTTTTATTAAATAAAACTTTAGGTATTTTTATACGGTCAAGTTGAAATTAAGATAAATTCGCCACGAAAGCGTCGAATTATTGTTTTACAGCGGTCGAGATTTCCGCTATGCTGATATCTAGTATAATACCTTAAAACCAGTTGCTATAAATATCTAACAATGTAGATTACGACGCTATATAAGCTTTTATTACGCTGCTTTCGTTATTTAGGCTTCAGTTGTGTAGAAATAAGGTATTTTATATGCTTATAAATACCCGTTAATTCATTTTCATATCTTGGATTATTACGTAAATTTTATATTCCTTCGAGTCTCCTTATAAATACCCGTTAATTCATTTTCATATCTTGGATTATTACGTAAATTTCATCTTCCTTCGAGTCTTCTTTTTAGAGGTATACTCGTAAAGTTAAACGTCGAAATCCGATTTTACGCCTTTATAGTCGGCTGTATACGTTGTAAAATTGACTTTTATCTTGTAATCCGGTGGGTAATTAGCCTAAAATTATCATTTAGCCTAAATATAGAAGTGTACCCATAGGTCAATCGATTAATAACTGACCTTATTGTGTATAATATATCTATTTTAAAAACCTATAAAACTTTGTATACTTTTATATAGGTATGATAATATTTGTGATAAACGTTATACTTTGTTGTAAAACCTCCCCTGTTGGTAATCGTTTTATATTCGGTTTCTAGGGCTTCCCTTTTGATGTCTGGCACATTTTTAGCTAGATCTGAGTCTTTCATATTCAGTTCATTTTAAGTACACTTCAAATTATCGGTCTAAGACATAATGAATTATTATGAAGAGGTTTTCTTTTATAATTTATGGGTCATCGTCTTTGGCCTTTCTAGTTACAAATATTGATTCGAGGTTTGCATATCGGCGCATCAAGGTTTTAAGCAACATTCTAAAATTCGTACAAAAAGTTTCTTAGTTCTTTTTAGATTCAAATAGAATCACGTTAAAATTTGTAATTTTACAGTATACTTATGTAATGAGGTAGATAAATAGTTTATCGCATTTGTAATTTGGTATAAAGGCTGTTTGGCATTTTCGAAACTTCTTTAATAGAGCTGTAAGTACTATTTAAGGTTTTTTCCAGCATTTTTACATTGAGTTTTAAAGTATTTTCAAATTATATTCGACTAAACCTTATGGTAAAGTTCATTGTCAATTTCTGTATAAAAATGCAATTAATAAGGGTATTATAATTCGAAAATATATTAATTTACGTCGGATGGTATTTATACCACTTTTTTACTTAATCAATTAGTATATAAGATAAAATTAAATAGAATTAGAAAGGCTTAATATTTCAATTTTTACAAGTATTTAATATTTTACGAACTTTATTGTCGAAAACGTCGTAAGGTTTGTTATTGTAGTTTTCATCCTTATCCTACAACCTGGAAAATTTCCTAAGCTTTATAAAATCATTTTCATTAGTGAGGAATCGTTGTCGTAGCAGGTTGTGATAATGCTTGTGATTTATAGGAATTAAGTCATAAAGCTCATATTATTATATGGCGCCGCTTACGTTTCCGCTGGGAAGGACGTTTTCTTTATTTAAGGCGCCTTTTGTATGGTCGTAAAAGTAATCATATATATTCGGGAAGTTATTTGATTTTTGACTTTCTTTCTTTTCATGCGGTTATTAGGGCAGAAATATATCAAATCCGAATAGAGAATAACCTTTACGGCACTTCCTCATCTTCTGTCAATTTCTCAAGTTCTGTCTGCCTTTCGAGAGGCGTGGTTGGACTCGCCGAACACCTCAAAATTTATGTTTCCGAAGTGTTTTCACGTTGTAATCTGGTCCGTATATCCTTAATAAGTCATTTTTTACGTTACGCTAGGTAGTACCCCTTTATATAATTCATTTCTAACACTTCTTGATCTTTTTATTCTAGCATTTAGTTAAGTCATTCTATGGTACCTAACACTTTTACAATACGGTCGTTTCTTTTTTCTAAAGTATTAATACCACTATTTCATAACTGTTTCCGTAATATTTTCGAAATGAAGTTATATACTATACTTCATATTTTCAGAATCCAATTCCAAAGTTTCCTTTCGCAAATCATTGAGTATATCAGAATCTTAAGTCTTTTTCTCTTAATAATGATAAATTACGTTTTTAACGTACGTGTTTACCGTTTAAAAGTCCAGTCTTTTCATAGGCATTTTGATAACAGTATCATATAAACTAAAATCTATATATTTTGAAACGCTTTTTCGAAGCATTATATACGAAAACAGAATTTCCATGAATTTGCTAGCTTTATTTAAGCCTATTGTACTTGGTATTATGTGAGCGAAGTCATTGTATATAAGGGATTAGGATAAAAAACAAAATGATAAGGTTTTTTATACGTTTGAGATATTATAGTGAAAGAGGGGTCGAAATACAACGGAAAATATATACGTACAGCACGTAATTGAAATATAAATACAATGTATCAAGACGGTTCGAAAAAGGCTTTTAACGCTTACTAAATTAAATGAAATACAAATGAAACGTGACTGCAGATTAGTTTGGGCTTTTCAACTAGTTGTTTAGCTATCATAAACGTAATAATAGCTAGACAACTAGTAATCTTCAATGTAATAAATAACAATTTAAATAAAAGGTGTAATACAGGGCGCATATGGTAGAAACTAACTGTTGGAAGTGAGGAATCGGTGTGTAAAGATTGAGATGGTATGTAAAGCCGAATTGCTATAGTGTAAGAGCGTTGCGAATATTGTGTTTCGCACTCACAAAATGTGCTAAAACGCTTGGAAAGGTGCTTTAAGCATTTAGTGTATACTTAATAAGAGGTTCGAATGTTGCGTTTTGGGGGGATAAGTCTTGATGAAGGGGTTCGAAACTAGATGGTTTTGGATTACATGGCTTGATGTGTAATAAAACGCTTTCAAAGAAGTACCCGGATACTTTTAGAACGCCAACTGAGTTAACTGATAGCGTAATGAGGGTTTTAATAGTCAAATAGTACTAACAGGATTCATAATATCGTACTAAAGTTGTCCATTTTAGAGTTACTTTGCTTTATAGTATTTTATCATTCTTGTGTGTTTCTTGTATAATCTAGTATTGAAGCACGATAATTGGGACCGTCATAACATTTCGCTATAGGTATTTAACTTGATTCGTCTTTTTTTTTTTTTGCAAGGTCTGTAGTTGACTGAATCGGCTAATAATTAGTATTGGTAAGGTCTCTGCCTATTCACGTAAACGAAAAGAGTAGAAAAGTAATCGTAAGATTGATAACATATTGATAATAGATAGTTAGAAGGGAGAAGAGGCATCCGAAGTGTGCACGCCTCAGGTTTATAAGCTCTCACTCGGAGCGTGGCACTCTACCATGCACTCTGACAATGCTTCTTCTGGAGCGTGGCACGCTATCATTCACTCTGCAAGAGTGCATCTTGCAGCGTGACACGTTATCATGCACTCTGTAAGAGTGCACCCTGCAGCGTAACCGCTTACTAACTATAGGGATATATAAGTATCTCTACACCTTAAGTTTTTTAAGGTAGTGGGATCTTCGATGCGAAAAGGCTTCAAACGGAAATTGAGACGGCCGCATGGTACAGCCTGGCCAAAGCGACAGTTTTGACGTCCGTACAATGTTACGGGTCTCTAAATTATAGTGTATCTTAATGCCTTGTTTGCAAGATTAATTTTAGGTCCAGTTTCTAGTTAAAGCTTTTTATTTGACAACGTATTCTTTGTTTATAGGATATATTTCGTGAATTATAGTTATAGTAGGTTAGAAACCTATATACTATACCTAGTGATGAGTCGTCTTTTTCTATGTAACAATATAGACAAATCTTATACTAATGCGATCCACATTTGTTGTATAGATGGGTTTCTCTAAGAGGCGGAGACCTATGTAGTTGAGATAAAGCTCTATCGGCATTTAATAACTACATATAGTGCAGTGTTAAAAAATTGAGCACAGGTTGGGAGGATATATTTTCAATTTATATGCTTTTATGATAAGGGAAGGAGTGGTTTTTTCAACAAGTTACATGGTATAGCCTAAAAAGGAAACTGAATAGTAAGGTAGTTGTATAAGGTAAGGATACTCAGGTTGCGAGCCTTCCTGCTAACCCATTTACATCAGCGATGGCCGCACTATACTACCTATACAGGGGGAACTGCCTGGTTATAGTAAAAAAAAAAAAGTTTTACGTTTTCGCGAGAGTATTTTTGTCCCAAATTAGAATTAGTTTACTACCGCATTAATTCAAATTATATATATTTATTTTTTATTGGCTATTTGAGCCGTAACGTTATTATCGCAATATTTTTTATGAAAATCTTCCTTTTAACCTAGGTTATAACATTTTATTTAGCGTATCTATTGTCAAAATAATGTTTATCAACGGATAGTTCATTGTTCATATCGTTAAAAGGGATTTTTCAAACTCTGACCGTTTTTTAAAAGGTTTTAAAAATGAGGTATGTATCAATTTTATAGTTGACCTCCTTTATAAACAATCTGTGGAACTATGCCGTTTAATAAGCATTACGAAATAATGAAATAAATCCGTGACCTTATAGATAATGCAAGTTATAAACGTTGAAGTCTATGTCAAGCGGTTTTTAAACTATTATTAACGGTTTTATGGGTTTCTTTTTATTTACAAATTAAGTTTTATTTCGGGGATGTAAACGATTTGCCCCCCAGTTATCATTTAATATAAGTTTAACGTCGTTGTCGAAATACCGAGTTATCGTAAACACGAATATCTTTTTACTTCGCTCTCAATTTATCTAAGGCTATAATATACTTATAATTCTTTTATAATTTCTATTTCGGCTTATTCTAACCTTTTTACTTAACTAATACGTAATAAACTCCGCCCCTTTCTGTTTTTACCGCGAAAATATCTTATACTTTGATTCTTAGTATTTACTGTCCTTTATATCGTTAACTATTAAAACTAATCCCGGGTGAGTATCGGATAAAACCTGTAAAAAAAAAAGGGGTCCGAAACTGTACGTTTAATCAAATTTACATAAAATTCCCGATATTTACTAAAGATATTTAATACGATATCAAACGGGTTTGAAATACCGATTACCCGGTATTGATTATAAAACTAGTCGAGCCGTTCTTTTAGGGCGGTTAGTTTTAATATTAAGAAAGTTTAGTTAAACCTAATTCCCTACTTTATATTGCGTTGCTGGACGCCGTTTATCATTTGTCGTCGTTTTTATTTGTTATCAAACATAAGTTATTATCGTTTCAACTAATTTCTTCCTTTCGTGTAAATTAATTAAAAACGTAATAACTTATCCCGTTAAATCATTTCACGATTTTCATTTCTCATTTGCCGTTAAAATAATTAATATTTCGCATCTATTTACTAAACAGTTCGTATTGAACCCGGTAACCGTCGATGTCCAGTTATTGAACGTAAACTAATAAACGGGTAAATATAAAGCCTAATTGTATCACGAAAAGGCGATAACGATACGTAAATACTTGTAAACCTTTTGGTTTAACCACTTGATGCCGTTATTTATTTATAAATGGTACCTCGTAAATAAAAGTTAATCGAATTATACTAAGAAATGAAATATCGTCCAAAATACGTTCACTTTATTCGAATCGGGATTATTAATAATAAACTCTAAAAACCTATAAAATATCTACCATATATCCGAAAACACTTTGCGTACGTATCGATAGTTATAAACCACATAACCTTTTGCTAAATAAATTTGAAAAGGTCATTCGTAACAATCAATCAATATCGAAACCGTTATTATTAACTGGTACGTTGATTATAAAGTCGACCGAAGTATACGCCTAATTCCAATCGAAAATAAAAAAAGGTTAAAAAAGGCTTTACTGTAAAGTACAATAAAGTTTAGTCACGTTATAGTATATATATATTTGATATAAACGTCGAATATTTACAACTATCCCCTTTTTCATAGTAATCTCGTTGAAAAACACGAAACCAAATGTTCTTATCTGGATAAACCATAATGAACAAGTCGTAAATTTAATATAATATTTTTGTTATGAATAATTGACAATTTGGTAACCACTAACGGTTACGGTAACATAATGCCCTTAGTATGTCCATCAAGTAATTTATAATTTATACTAACTATTTTACTTTATGTGGGAAAAGCTTAATGCCTTCGGAAACCGTTAAAAGGCAAATCTCATATAACGAGTCGTTTGTTATTCTTTAATCTTATAATTCCGTTAATGTACCTAGGTCGAAAATAAGGGAAATACTTAGCGTTAATAATACCGACGGGTTTAACGCGGGCCGGACCCACGGCGACACCGCCAGTTGCCGTACTAAAATCCCTTAACGTTATCCCTGATAACGACCCGGACGTGGACTAGACCCGGGGCGGTATCACTTTAGATAGCCTTCCGAAAACCCCCGACCCCTCCTTAAAATACATATTGTCGTAATCTAACAATTAGGCTTTCGTTTAGTAAAACTCCTTTACCTAACCCTCCGTAGTTTATATCCCTTTAATAAATAACTTTATTAGTAACACGTTTAATATAATAATGGAAATAAGTTAAAAGACTCGCACATGGAGTTTCATAACCTCGGGCTTAGCTTATAGCCTATGGGTTAACGTATCCGGTTGGGCGCACTAAGTAACAGGTGTATACCGTAAATGATATAAAAAAAAGGAAAAAACTTCGGCTTATTTAAATTAATGTTTCGAAATTAATCGTAATAAAAAATACTTTAATTTTTTGTAATCCGTCGAAATCATAAACAGCATACAGATACTTTGTAATTCGAAAAATCACGTTTTTAAACAGGATATTACCGCGAGGAGTTCCTTATCGTAAAAAATATAATTACGTTTCGTATCCTTTAATAGTACAAGATGGTAAATTATCAATTTTAAAATAACATTCTTATGACATTACGACAAATACCCTTTTCACGCCGTTTCCGAATAATTAATTTTAACAATTATTAGACGATCTTAATCCTCATATACCAGGGTTAAGGCCGTAATAACGGCTTTTTTCAAAGTTTAAAATATGTATTTCTTCCACTTTATCCAAGCCTAACGAATACTTTGCTTCGTTAAACGGACAAGATTATTCTCTAACTTTACAGAATTACTAATAAAATCACGATTAAAGTTAGCAAAACCTAAAAAACTTCGAACCTCCCGAACCGTACGTGGTAACTTTTACTCGCGAATTACTCGGATTTTCTAGTGGTCGGCCCGAATACCTACTTTAACCGTTATAATAAAACCTAGGTATTTTACCTCCTTAATTACGAAATCGCACCTCTTTAAATACAAATGTAGCTTTGTATTACGAGAACATCTTAAAACTACACAAATTTTCGCTATATAATCTTGTTTAATACCTAAAACATAATCAAAACGATATTTAAGAACGTTATAACGAAATTATCCAAAAAAAAAAAAAAAAATCCGCTATTATATAATTAATATATCATTATAACATCGCCAACGTTTCTGCTAACCTAAAGAGGATAACTAGATATTTAAATAATCCCAACCGCATATAAAACTCTGTTAAGTTCTTTTACCCAAGTACTATTCGAATACAGTAAAAGGCTGCTTAAATATCTAACTTCGTAAGTTATATCGACTTCGATAACAAACATAAATTCTTTTTAATTAAAGTTAAAAGACAACGGTTTTACTTAATAATTTCATTTAATACCCGATAATCGATATAAAACCGTTATCTCCCCTCCAATTTATAAATAAGTAATACCGGTATTACCACCGACAAAAAACTCACCTAAATTTAACCTTTATTTACTAATTCCGTAACCTGTCGTCGAAGTTTAAAGAGTTGATTCTGTAATATCAAATAGAATGGCCCTTGAGGTCGTTTTTAGTAAAAATCAATTTTCGTTCGATTTAATATAAATATTATAATCGAATTTCTCCTAATATAAAGGTAAAGCTATAACCTTATCCCTGTTAAATAAGACACGAAATACAATAAATTCTGGTAAAAAACGTAATTAATCTTTTTTTTCCTTAATCGAAGTTGTCGCTATCACTTATAAAATCCGCGTTATTTCGATAAATCTTATAATATAAGCTATCCAAAACAAGTCTCCTGTACCTTATACCTTTCAATATAAAAGTTACATTAATCCAAAAAACCCGAATTTACCACGCCCTATATATTTCCCGTTTTAAGGCGTATTGATATTACGTCAATAATTATATCTTCTCAACTTTAAACTATTAAAAGGCTATCTCCCGCGTTCAAGGTTACCTATTAATGTCGTATCTAAAGCATTCCAAAAATTATATCCAGCGCTATTCTGAGAATGATATATTCAAATATCAGGCTCGATTATTTATTAATATTTATAAGAAACTTAGATTTTTAGGTAATACGCCTATTCTAACATAATCCTAATATTGTACCAAGATTTCGCGAATAAAATAGCCAAATTTCCCTTATCGTTAACTGTTATACTAAAGTTTCGCTTATAATATAATGATAATTATAACCAAAACGGATTTAAATATTTCAAAAATAGGTATCATTAAAAAATATAAGGATAAGGAATGGTTTTTTGTTTACACGTATTTTAATTAAATTAAAAAAAATCGATTTTATAATTACATAGTTAAGGTTATATAACCATTAAACGAAACTATATCCAGAAATTAAACTTCCCTCGTCGCCGTTAATAAGAAACCTTCCTTTATCTTTTCGACTTAGGCCGTATACATCTACGTAAAAGGTAATACCAGGCCAAAATCGTAGCTACGTTAATGATAATCTGGTAAGCCATAATGTAAGTAACGCTTCGAAACAAATTTAACCTAATATTTCCTTACTATCGCCTACATTAACTTACGATTTTGGTTTTGAAAGCGTACCAAACGGTTTTACTAAAATAACTAACCGTGGTATCGAAAAACTTAACCGCTATTATTACAGCCTTTTAACAAAGGCGTTTAAAAAGCGTAAACTTTTATTATAACGGTATCATTATCCGGTCGTTAAGCTTAAACGGGTTTCGCTAACTAACGACTAAAATTCTGTTTTAAGTTCAAAAACTTTAACTCATCGGCAAATTTACAGTATTTTTTTAAGGCTACGATATAGTTTACGCAGCTAACACCCGCCGTAATGAATTCGTCGCAGATACGTAGCAATACGCGAAAACATAAGTAATTACACTTTATAGCCGAAAGCTAATCTAAGTCGTTTATTTAAGCCAAAAGTATTTCGAACCTAATAATAAATAGTACCTATAAGTTTTTATTACTTATAACTAAACCTTTTAATTCGATTAAAGCGTTATCCCCGCGGTAAAAGTCGCCGAAAGCCGTTTCGATATAATCGAAAAACTTCCTTATATTATACCCGTCTTCGTATCCTCCGGCTTCGTGATAAACCGTAACCGCCTACTTTACCGCCGCCATAAAATAACCCTATACGTAAAGGAATGCTTATCGACTTTCTACAATTTACATTTTATCCGCTTTAAGTATGAATTCAATTTTCTGGTGCGGCGCCGTTGACGTGGAAACAAATCCGTCAAATTACGGTTAGTGATGTCTTTTTCGTCCGCCTTGAACCGGTGAAAACCTAACGTGAGTTGTGGCTAATTCGGCCTCGAGTTACTAGATTTTCGCGACGACCTAAACGAATTCAGGCGTAGGGTCGATGGTTAAAGTTGATTAATCCGGTTGTTACATTTATTTAACGGCCGATGTGATATAGCCTACGGTATCTTATAAACGAGAAATATCGGTTTAAATCGGTTTCAAAAAGGCTGAAGGCGTATTTGTAAAGGTAAAGGACTAAATATTCGCTGACGGCCTATATTCCACAACAAAATTGAAGTGTAACGCCGAATTATTAACGTTTACCATCGATTCATTTATAATACATAATATGTTTCGAAAACATGAAAAAGAACTTTAATAATATATAATAATCCGACCTACGATAGTCAGCGAAATTAGTAATAAATATGATTTACTACTAGGGTGTGAAGAAAGACTAGAAAAGGCTACCGTGACCTAACGTGCAGAACCCTTTGGCAAGGCCAATATCCGGCCCTTTATGTGCCCTTACAAGTGCCATACACGGACCGTATCCGGCCTATACCCGGACCGTGATGTATCCGCGCCCGGGCTGGGCCCAGGCTGGGCGTTACTCATCTCGTTACGTATACAGTCACCTAACCTATAGGCTCAATATCCAATGGTCTGAGTCCATAATAGATAGAATAATAATACGCCTTAGTTCGGAGGATATACGGAACGTTCTAAAATCGGTTTTTATTAGTTGAACAAAATATTCTTAACGGATAATCTAATGTATGTAGAATTAGTCGTATTTAACTTTTACTACAAGTTTTCGTAAAATAAAGCGAGTTTTATAAATAACAGCGCCTATTACTATACAAGAAACTAAAAAAGTTAGTTATTTTTTTTACCTGAATTATTAGAGTTCACGACCTGTTCAATAATGATAAGGCTACAGCTCTACCACTATATAAAAGAAAACTCGATTACCATATTTATATTAACCTGAACGAAGATAGATCTTGACAAAACCGATTGTAATAACCACTATACTTGATATTAGATAATTAACTTTGCGAGTTTAAACGTTAAGTTACGAAGTTAATAAAGAGGATTAAATTCTAACGAGTTCCTTATCGGTCGCGACACTGGTTTTATTTATTTATAAGCTGAGTGGGGGGGGGGGATATGGGTTTTATATCGATTACCGGTTCTTAAAAATATTATAGAGTAAAATCGTTTCTCGTTTACTTTAATTAAAAAAACCCTACGTATGTTATCGAAGTCGACGTAACTTACGAAGCTAAATATTTGAACGACCTTTTACCGTATCAGAATTATACATGACTAGGAAAAAAGACCGGATTTTCGTATAATTTTCGGGTTTTTTCAATAATAAGTTATTCCTTCTATGTTAACGGGAGCGCCGGTAACGTCCAAACGGTATATAAATTATATAGTAACAGATATTTTAGATCATTTGGTCATTATATACCTAAACCACTTTTCAGTTTTTTCCTTTCTCTATTAAATAAAACTATATAGCGAAAGTTCGCATGGTTTTAAAACTCTTTTGCGATATCTAGTTATACCTAAACTTAAAAGAGTGTAATTTTGTAATGAAGGAAGTAAAATACCTGGGTTTTGTTGTAACAGTCAACGTAGGTATCTGGGCTGACCCCGATAAAGTCCGGGTAATAAGCGAATAATAGTCTTTACGTATTATTTAGAAGGTCCGATTTTTTTCAGGTTTTACTAACTTTTATCAAGACTTTATGTATAATTTTTACGATTTAACTAATCATATCGTTGGATTAACAAAATAAAAACTCGTTAAATTTAAATAAATCGAAATGGATATATATCTCAAACGTTAAAAAATACCTTTAGTACAGCCTCAATTTTAGCATATGAAGATCCGGATCGGACAACAGTAAAAAAACCAGATTACTTGGAAACGTTGTTAAAGAGGTAATTTTCTTCAAAGAACGAGGATAGTATCCTCATGTTTATAATTTATTCTTTTATACGGTTAACGGACGCAGAACGTGACTATACAATCCAATATAAAGAGCTTGTCGCAGTGGTATCCTGTTTAAAGGCGTGGTTTTCAGAATTACATAACGTTCGCACCCAGTTTACAATCCCAAAGAATTACAAAGAATTGGAATATTTTTCCATCCCACATTTAATTTCATAATATTCAGCTAAACAAGCCGCAGTTTTTTCTATTTTTCAATATTGCTTACGATACTAGGCTACGAATTAAAGCGCCTGACTAAGTATACTAACCCGTAAATTATGAAACAAACCCAAAGTTAAAAAACGCCCCGCGCGAGTTTTTTAACCTATTTATATTTCGATGTTAGATATAACAATAATGAACTTATATATTATGGAAACGAATAATACTGCAAGATATACAGATGAATTTATTTAAACGAAAGCCTAGTTACTCAATCGTCATAGCGGTAATGATTACACTAAATACCCGTGAGTATATAGAAGGTGTCAGAGGGTTTATGTTATCAAGAAGGTAGTAGAGGTGCTGAGTGAACAATATCGCAACCGTACAAGTAATGATCAAAAGCCGTGAGGCTATTCAGAATATACTGAGACTGAATACTTAGATTGACAACTGAAGAGCTACGAAAGAAATACTATCTTTGTGGTGCTAACCGTGTCCTTATATCCTTAATCCTTCATACGCCTTCAGTGCTGGAGCATATTGTATCGAAACATGATCTCAATGATCCTTCGTGCGTAACCCTAACCCTAAGGTTGCTGACATAAGAGATATCCCTACCTGATGTGTTGGACATCAGATTCTTAGTGGCCTAGCCCCATACTGGCCTGTTTTCTGACCCTCCGATATTCTTGGGTCATAACAATAACATACGCTCCAAAAGAAAGCCGGAGTATTCCAGGGTATCGATATTAACGGAATTGCCCCGGGCCCGGCCCGCGTCCGGGTTGTTAACCGTAATAACTCTGGGGGACACCGAGACTCCGGAAATTATAATACTTTCACGGACTCGGCCCACGTCAAACTCGCTAATTTCGTTAATATCGAATGATCAATTTATTTTTGGGCCGGGTAACCTTATGGAATTATAAGACAAAAGAGTAATAAACGATCGGTTATACAAAATTCTCCTATGAATAATCTTCTAAGGCGTCAAACCCTTTTCGACCAAATTAAAATATGAAATATAAATTACGAATTATAAAATTCATTCACGGGGTACGTTACGTTACCTGTGCGGTTTTTAAATTCCTAATTACAGGCTATTAACGAAAAATATCTTATAATTAACCTACGATTCGCCTATTATAGTTACTTTGAACACAAACGTTTTGTTTCGAGTATTTTAAGAAGATTATTATTAAAAAGAGATAATGATATATATTTTACACCTATAACGAATATATACGCGACATAGTAATACAAGAGCTCTTCATAATTTATAATAAAGCCTCATTTAACCCCTCCATATCTTAAATCGGTATTAGTCTTATATTTCCGTTGACCTTATAATCGACCTACTCATTACCGATCAAGGCTCTTGTGGATATTATTATATATCCCTATGGCTAGTATACATAGGTTAAGTAGCAGTGAATTACAATTCAAGGTGCACTCCTGCGGAGTGCATAATAATGTGCTATACTGCAGGCTAAATGTATGCATAGTACAGCCTGGAAAGGAGATTAGCAGAGTATATGGCAGAGAGCCACTGCTCGGATAAGAGGTTTATTATCTCTCCTCCGTGGTGTATTCTCTCCAAATACTTCTTCTCCCTCTTAACTTATTTATCTTGACTACTACAATACCAATATTTCTGATTACTCTTCTACTTGTTTACATTTACGTAAATAAAGCTGACTTTACCAACAATAATCAGTAGCCAACTCGGTTGACTACAAATAGCCTAGGAAAGAAGAGACAAATACAAGTTAAATACCTATAGCGGGATGCTGTAGCGGTTCCAACTATTTGTACTCCAATATTACGTTTTTATAAGAATTATACGGGATATGTATAAAGATTATAAAAGCCGAGTGACTTTAAAAAAGATAGCTTTAGTACTATATTATCAACCCTTATTTAGCCTTTTACCTACAAAAATACTCATTACACCACTATTAACCCTTGTTTAGCGCTTTAACGTATCCGAGAACTTTTTGGAAAGTATCCTATCACGTATTGGGCCACGTAAACTAAAACCACTAAGTTTCGAAACCCTTTGTTAGAACTTATCTGATCTAAACGTAACATCTAATCCGTTTACTAAATATAAAAACGGTTAAAGAAGTAATATCCTCACCGCTTACGAAACTTAAAAGCGATAATAAACGAAACAAATAAACCGTTCGTAGCTAATAAGGGCGGTTACAACTAGATATCTAAAACGCCTACCAATTACAAACTAAGACTTTTATATTGGATTCGTACCTATACACTTCCCTTTTACCTCCCTTTTCCTATTTACTCTATTTACCTCCAAATCTGTCGTCTTACACCGCGTGTTTTAAGTTTAGTACTTACGACGTTTAAGTTTCCTCGTTTTTTTAGCTAGTATAACGTTAGTAAAAATTAATATAATTAATTTCAAACACCCAACTAACTTACAGCTACACTTTATTGTCGTGTTATTTAAACTTCAATTTCATTAGTAAACGCTAAAAGTATTTTTTTAACAGTTTCATTTACCATATTTGCTTTGTATTTACGCATTTATACGCTTTTTATTGGTATTGGGTTAAAGTACCTTAAATTTCAAACGTCCCTAAATCCCACTTGCTACGCGAAACCTATAATTTGTACCGTTTTAATATACTAGATACATACAGGAATTATCTTCCCTAACTTCCCTGAGATATTTATAATTATAGCTCTAATACTAATAACATCGAAGGAAGCTAACGGTTATTTCGACCTTTTGGTCGAATATATAGGAATTAGGAAGTTTATAATGTACGAAATAAACCCAGGCCTTTAGGATAGCACTATCGATACACTAGTTAAGGAATGAAACCTGTATACGGTAAATACGTATATTTTGGCCGAGATTTTTCTATATTAGCAGGAGAAAATCTAAGTACCTAATATGCTGGATAATTTCTATAAAAGAATTTCGAACTAATAGTTAGGTATATGATTAATAGCAAACTCCTCTGTTTCCAAAGCTTTAAGAATTTAACTGCGAAGTAAAGGTATTAAAACCATAAAGGGCAGGAACGGCAGCCTTAAAAATGCATTACTCAAAACAGCACGACTTATATATTTGATGAAGTAGGAGGATAAATATGTATATTGAACGGAATTCATGAAAAGATATTATCTAACGGAATAAAAAACAATAGGTAGTAAAGGATATGCGGAAGAAATGGTAAAATTTATATAATGTACGAAGATAAGGCGTAAGACGATTCTATATTATACCCGTACTTTAAGTCAGGAATACGGAGCTAGAAAGAGATAAAGAACGGCTATAATTATAATCTACTATACGGGTATAATACTCCTATATTTTGGTGTATACAATAAAGGAAATGTAAATAACAATTCACTTCGGAAATGCGGTTAATACCTCATTCTGCTGTAATGAGAAAAGCCGAGAAATTAAGAATAACCCGCTTCAAAAAGTAATAAGCGGCGCGAAACGCTAATACGTACCTTATAGATTAATGCCCACTAACTACAACCCTTATCGTAACTTTTTACCATATCGTTTACCCACTAATAAAAGCGACTTTATGAAGCTTTCCAATTTCTTTGGGCTTTATGTTAAAAACAAAAACTATAGGGGTAAGCTATACGACATATTTAATAACAAAATACATATAATACTTAATACGTATAAAAGGCTAAATATCTAATGTTACTAATTTTACTTTATCTTAACCGATATGTTATCTAGGTTCGTTAAAGAGTAATATATATATCACTTGATATAAATAGAAATATTTACGGAGTGTTACAGCTACCTAAAATCACATTTCGATATAGAAATTAACCGCGAGCTTTACGATAGGAATTAGATTGGAATAACATATGAATCAGTAGAAAAAATGATGTAGAAATGTTAATGAAAACCTATTAAAGGTACTTACTGATTTTTGAGCGAAGTTCCGAAAGTGTTAGGCGGCCTTTAAATCGGAATATACAGGTAATAAACTATTCATATGAGTAATGATAAAAACATGCCGCGGAAAACTATATTTCAACATTATACTATTCAAACCGGTAAAGAACTTAAAATCCTTGAATACAAGTTTTAAAATATCGTTTAAAACCTTTATTAGCCGATAAAATAGTTTTTGAATAGTATTTGTAACCGATAAAACTAAAGGCGAGGGTTAAATTACTAAAATTAACCCCACCAAAACCATTTACCATGTTTTAAATCGAAGGTTTAAAATACACGTAAGGTAAAACAATGGTCCCAAATACAGCTATTAAAAAATAGAAATTAGGAAGAATATTTGGAAATAAAGGTCAAAACAATTAATATCGAAGACGATTTAACGGTTAGAGACGAAACGGGTTGCGACTATAACAATACTCCAAAAAGGTATATGGAGCCTTATGGGTTTGCAAAAGCGTTGTATTATACGCGGTAAAATAGGCTGTTAATTTATTGACCACCTAATGTACGAGTTAATTCGGATTCAACGATAGTTTTAAACCGATTGAGTATTTAAAAACCGTATAAAATCCAGTTTTACAGTATAGGTAACTGATTACGAAGGCGTAAAAGATATGTTTAACACGTATTTTTACGAATACATTTCCGTAAAAGAATATTTTAAGGGTAATGATGTTTTCCTGATAGCCCAAGACGACGAGAGCGCCCAACGCATTTTCATAGGCCTATATGTCACCTTCTTTTGTATATTATTAGCTTGAATTACAAAATAAAGCGTTGAAAGCCTATATAGCATTGTAATTTACTTTTTTAAATAGGCACGACAACTTATTTCAGGTCATTATTCCTAATACCGACGCCGCTAAAATCTTAACGGCAGGAAAACAAGAATTCGACGCAATAACGGCGAAATTTCCGAAGTTTTCATTCGACCAAATAGTAAAATATCGAAAGATTTTATTCGGTCAAGGTAAAACATCATTTTTTTGGAACGGTCGTTGTAGATACGCGATTCGGACCGGTTAAGTTTTACGTACTGGATTTTGAAACGCTATTCTTACTTTCGTTGGCCAATATGAATAATTTTAGAATTAAGGTCCGGAATACAACTAATCAGTTTCTCAGCGCTTTGGATAGCGTTTCCGTATCGCTTCGGCTTAAGTTCGGCTATTTGTGGTTTTTCTCCGAAGTATGTACGATTAAGACTGTTACTTAACGTAACCGGAATAGCGGATATTATACTGTCGATTGGGATACCTAGTTGTAAAACGTTTTTTACGACTGCTTTACGTCGCGGATTATACAAATATGAAAAGGGACGTACATAAAGTTATCGAAAAGGTTTAACAAAAATGCTAGCTATACTTATAGACCCTACGGTAGTTTAAGTTCTACCTATAAGACGAAGTGAACTTTAACTATAAGGTGATTATCGATATTATATACCTAAATAGCCAGCCAATACTATACGCCGTTAACGCTACATTATTATTCCAAGTTGTCAAGTTTATACGAAGCTCTTTTGTTATAAATTATTAAAACGGTTTTGTAAACTATTAATTAAAAGTTTACCAAGGGATTTTAAATTACACTACCTACAACATTGGTATAGCTTTCGACTTTACTAAATGGCGTATTGAAGTTAGTATTAGCGGTAACAAATGTAAATGAATATTGGTAAAAGTACTATAGGTCATTAGCAAATGCAAACGGTACTATAAACCGTTTCAATGGGTGTATACTGTGTTGTCTAAAAGATAAAACGATATCAATTTTAAGGAATCTATTTTATAAATCGCGGTTAACGCCGATAATAACATTTTCGACCCGAGTCAGCTAATTCCTACGCTTTTTCTTTCTATTTCCTACCTAAGGATTAATACAGATTTTATACCATTGAGAACAACGGTATAAAAGGCGAATGCTGTAGCGAAATATATGGTAACATTACGTTCCCTGCGGGTTATAAAAAACGATGTTTTAAAAGCGTTAGCCATAAGGAATATCCCACGTGAAACAGGCATTTAAAAATTACTATTGTAATTGGAGGTCTTGGTTTGAAAAATTAAGGACCGATAGACTATCCCTTGGAAGATAAACCGATATAAAGACTATGACGTTCTCGCTGATTTACCAAAAGGTATAAGTTCGTATGGCTAAATAATTGTATAGGAGTATAAAAAAGAAAAAAGAAAAAATGACGGCCTAAAACTGAAGTCTAACTAAAGCTACTGACAGAGTAACTTTTTATACGATGAATTTAAACCGCTTTTAATTTTAATACAACCCCCTAATCGCACTTCCAACCCGTTATTACTATATAAAACGGCACATTTATACTAATAATACCAGGTCTCCGCCGCCGGGGCCGCCTTTTTAGATTGAAGATTATAAAACGCCCTAGGAACTTTGTCGCATATTCTTTTACTATGTAAAAGGAGATGGTAAACAGCGAACTTAGTTTAAATTTTCGTCGCGAAGGTATTATTAACGCCTTTAGCACTCTGTTCGAACAATTTATCTAAACGAAAATCTCTACTTTAATTAACTAAGGCGTATTTTACTTTAAACGGTTCGACTCAATAGTTTACGGCGTTTACAGAATTCTTGCCACTCGCCTCGTATACGATGGTAAAGATGAAACCTGAAAACTATACGAAAAAACCCGCCTAATTGTGAAAAGGTATAACGACAACGGTTAAAAGAATATTATAACCTAATCGTTTACCTTATAATAGGTTAGCCACTACTTGATTTTTACATTCGTAATATCTCTCAAAACCCTTTATAACCTATATTTTAAACTTTGTGAGATTATGCAGGCTTGTACATAGTTTGCAAAGCGGCTTAAAAGACGTTTTTACGGCGATATATCTATAAAACTTAAAAAACACCACCTACTTAAAACGATTTTACGTATTATAAAACCTCTTTATGTCCTAGCTAAAGCTGTTATTTATTGGTATAACACCTATTAAAGACACTATAATGAAAGATTCGGAATAAATAGCTTAACCTTTCATCCGTACCTATTGGTTTTAACAGATTGCTTTAATAGCTTTTCATTAACGGGTATGTAAACAGAACATACACTAATGCTATGTAAAGCATTTTTTTCCGTATTTGAAAAGAGGAAAATTTTAGAGGCCGACTTGAAGGTAAAACTTAAAACGTACTTGATAAAAGACTATATAATTGACTTTGATAGCGTTACTATTACTTTCCAGAATGGCTTTTTACGCTTTGTATAAAAAGGGCAGTTAAACAAAGTTACCCTTATCGTTTTAGTTAACGTGAAACGAACTGAAGAATATGGGTGTTAGCGCGTACGTAGTGCTTAGGTTGCTTTAATAATATAATTGCAGGCGGTATTCCATATTTCCGTCGTCGTACAATGCTAAGCCTCCCCTTTAAACGATCTATACAAGACGCTTAACAAGCTCCTTACGTGGAAAATACATAATTTAAAAAGAGTTTTATAATTTAAACCTTTGGATACACGTATAATAAAGATATTCATTTCTATCAACGGCTTTTTCGATAATGATAACGACTACAATTGGCAAATAAGCTCCGTTTTTATTTTCGGTAACGAAATACCTGCGCGAAAAGACTTTACGTTTCGTGAAAATATTATTTATTGGAATTTGAACAAATATAAGCGAATCATAAAAAGCGTTTTAGCCTCGGAAATTTATGATATGGTTAGAGGTTTTAATTCGGAAATTACTATAGCGATAAAGGTTCGGATAAGTATTTCCAACTTTAGTTTAAAATCTATCCCTTTCGTCATATGTACTAACTTACTTGTACTTTACAAATGTCTAGTTTAACTTGGTATTACGATGGTAAACGCTTGATAATCGATATTAAAGCCTAACGCTAGTTTTATAAAGGCTTGTAAATCAAGGAAACAAAATGGATCGATGGAAAATCCAACCTAACAGATGTAATAACTAGAATCACCCTGAACAGAGCATTAAAAGCATTTATATAGACTAACATACTATTTATTGGTATTGTTGGAAAAATTTTACGACGTTAATAAGGCTAATATTCTACGTTTTAATTTTGTTTTGGTTTTACATTATTATGCCATTTCGGATAATTTGGTACAGTTTAAAACCTATTATTTATACCATTACTTATATTATACCACGGTGTTTAACTTGCACCTATAAAGCTTTTAAGAATTTACCCATATTTAATTTACGATTTAGCTTCGCTTTTAATATACTGTTACTTTTTGTTTTATGTTTTTCAGCCCTACTAATTTTTTCTCTTTTTAATTTTTTCTCTTTAAATCTATGATTTTACACTGCTTCTCACATAATATCATTTTTTGTTTTATACATTTGAAACCTATTTTATATGTTATATTTATTTGTTTTATTACTATTGTTTTTGTGAAAAGTAATAATATGATTATGTAACCAACTATATTATATCTGGGCACGCCTGCCCGGCGAAAAGGGGTAGTTATTCACTATTAAAAAAATGGGTGAAAGGCAATGCTGTCGCGTTTTTCCTAACATTTCCGCCACCCTAACCATTTATATTGACGTTACCGCTTTTACTGTTATCGATGTCACTATCAGAGTTAACGAGGAGATGTCCCCGCGCCTTAGGTTGTATGCATTGAGGCACTACCGCGGTGGGGTTTTCGCCCTCTTTACGGCGACGCGAAATAATATCATTGAACTCGTTTACGTATTATATGCGTAGGCCCCGTTTCCAAATGGTAATGACGGCTGCCTATTCTTTGGTCCGCTGGTTAGAGCCAACTATTAATTAGTATTAGCTTATTTTGGTCATTTGCAAAAGTAGTTATTTTTGGAAACGCCTTAAAGAATACTTTTTGAAAAGATAATATTTGGGAAAGCGGTTCAAACTTATTATAAAGCCGGCAGGCGCGTAATATAGTTTCGGCTTACGGCCTTAGGATTAACAGAACGGGAGTATATTCGTTGCTAATCCGTTTGTAGCGGTGGGAGCAGGCCAAACGACCCCCGTTTTCGTAGAAATCTCTAATAAATTTGCCCGCGGTCGCGGACGCAACATACGAAACGTAAGGCGTATCTATTAGCGGCCTAAGGATATGGACCTAGGTACGTCATTTTATCACCTTACGCGTTTAAGAGGCCTTGTAACGCACCCTAAAGATACGTAATTCGATGCGAAGAAGAAGGTTCGCTTCGACCTGCTTATCTAAAGGAATATTAAAGACAAACAAACAGGTCGATTTAATAAGTACGAATTGCGGTATAGCTTCGCCAGGCTATGTTTACGACGTCAAGGAGTTCCCTCGGGTAAGGGGGTTTTTATCCGCAGGGAAATAATAAGGTTTATAACTTTAAAAGCTTCCCGTTCCTCCTTTTAGGAGTTAGGAGGGAAGGGGGAGGAAATGGGAGGAGGAGAGGGGGTGGTGGCATGGATGGCGGCGATAGCGGGCGGCGAGGCCGGGGGCAAAGCGGCGATAAAAGAGATGGTGCCCGAAGAAGGAGGGTTATTAGCGGTGACGGCGGTGGTAGTAACGGCGATAGTGGTACGTCGGCTCTTACATGCTAAATGGCGCCTAACAATCGTGTTTTTACGCGGCATCAATTTAAAATCGAGGTTAGTATATGGGTATTAGTTGAGTAAATTACTTATTAGAGCGGTTTAAAATGATTAATTGAAAAAGGGGTTGAGCTTAATTAAAATGAAGACTTATATTAGTTTTGAGTACACGCCGTTAAAAAGGAAGTCAAAAGAGGGTTTACATAGATCGATAGCGATGTATCTTTTCATATTAACCCAAAATAAGTGATAGCGTCATTAACCCTACATGATTACTTTTAAAGCACCTACGTAATTACACCCCTATCAGAAACGACAAAAAGGATAATATAAATAAATATATCTCCACCAATTAACTATAATAATTAAGCCCTTACTACAATTACCATCTCGACTAAAAACTACTGAATCAACCCTTTGTAATTAAGACTGCAACTATATTGTTATTACAAAACTACAGATACAAACTAGTTACAACCATACTATTACTACTGGGCTATAGGTACGAAGCGAATGAAAAAGAAGAACAAATTGCCTATATGAATATTATTACATATACTTATAGTTAATATACATAGATTAAGTGGAAATGTACTATATTACAAGGTAAACGCCTACAAAGTGTACGATAAATAGCCATGCTACAGGTTGCATGTATGCATAATACGGCTCAAAAGGGAGATTAGCAAAGTATATGGCAAAGTACCACTTCCCGGATAAGAGGTTTATAACCTCTCCTCCGTGGTGTGCATTCTCTAAATTCTTTTTCTCACTCTTAACTTATCTACATTTACTGATACAATACCAATCTTTCTGATTAATCTTCTACTTGTTTAAATTTACGTGAATAAAGCAGATCTTACCGACAGCTTTCGATATTTTTAGTTTCTATAAACCGGTTTTAAAGTTTATTCAACTTTAAGTTATGTGATTTACAACCGCCGATACGTATACAAAGCGATTTCGAGATATATAGTAAAGACTTCAATAACTTCCGTCTTTAATTATTAATCATCGCGATTCATATTTGGTAAACGTATTTTAAACTACTTTATATTCTCTAATAAAAGTGAAATAATTTTTATTAACGGCGTATTACTTACAAATAAATAACGGTATTAAACGTATAAACTAAAAAGTTTAAAAATACTTCCGGATCTTCGTCGCTTTTTTGTAATATAATTAGGTATTACATTTACTAATTTGTTCATTTATATTGAATAACCGAAAGTCGACGGTTACCGGATTTAATATCAACCGGTTTTTTAATAGGTATGAAGTATCATTTATCTTCAGCGTAAATAAAAATACGAAGTTATCGACCAGTTTGGTGCGACAAGTCGGTACGTTTTTAGTATACTTTCGCGAAGGTATGAAGTCAAACGAAGTAACGATAACATATATTGAGCAACGAATAAAAACAACGACAAATCGTCGGTAACTTCCGGCGAAACTGTATAAAATAAGCGACTAAATTCAACTTAACTTACTTGTCATCAAAACCAACCGCCTGAATGAAAATTTCAATCAATCTTACAATTAATACCGGGTTGTTAACGTTTCAAACCCGTTGAATATCGTTTGAAATATTCATAAAAAATACTTTATATTTTAGGTAAATTTAGTTTAATGGATGGCTGCAAACTCTTTCCTTTCGTAAGTCCTATTCGATACTCACCCGAAATTAGGTTTCGTTATGAACTATACAAAGAAAAATTTATGCAAGGAATTTGAAACTTAAAAAATTCTCGCGACGAAAACGGGGCGGGGTGGTATCCGCTATATATATTAGTTAAGTCAAAAGGCTAAAATAAGCTGAAGTAGAAATAACTTGAAAACTACTAATATTCTATGACCTTAGACAAGTAAGAAACAGAATAAGGGAACGTCTGGTTCTATAATAACGTGGTATTTCGACGTCGGCGTCAGATATATATTAAATAACTTTCGCGGAGCGAATCGCTTTTACCTCAAAAATAATATAATATTTATTAAAAAAGGGATAGTTACATTACTATAATAGTATAATACGACAAGTAAGGTCGAGTATACGTTACCCGATTTCCTTAAATACGTTTTCGACCATGAAACATTTTTTACTACAATTCATTAAATTTTGCCTATTCTTTATTATTATTATTATTCCAATTTTACAAGTAATAAGATTATTTATATTATGAGCCTTATTATTATTAGTCTTAAATATTGGAAAAGACCGGTAAAAGAAAACGACGTGTGGCGGGGCGGACGCTAATTAACATCGACAAAAGTAGTTTGTGAGGGGTAAGGCGAGCATTGAACGACGCCGACAATAACCGGTAATGTTAGGCGTGACGAATATTGAAGAAAATAAACGAAAACAATTAATGTAAAGCGGAACGGGTAAAGAAACTCATTACTAGAATACCAAATATTATAATACATTAATTTATACTTAGGAGATGCGATCGGCCCGAGCACGATTATCCGCCCATTTTCAATCAACATGGTTAACTCTTTCCTAATTAAGGCTAATAAATGGAATACAGGTAGAGAAATGGTTTCTATAGTTAGGTCTTAAACGTCGCTCGCTCCACTTTATAGGCCGTAACCTATATTATCTATAAAAGAAATGACTTACGTAACTATATTATTTTAGTTTGTCTGGCTAAATCTATAGAAAAGAATACGGTGGGTAGTAGGAAAAACCGGCGTCAAGATATTACGGTAAACAAATAAAACCGTAAAGGAAGACGGGGGAATTCGGAGAAATAACGGGCTCGAAAAGAAAAAAGACGAAAACGTATGGAAAAAGTGGTAATAGCTTACACTACCAGAACAATAGGGACTTCTTGAGCTCGAGTAATATTTTGAATCCGTATAAATTAACTAAACAATTCGGAAAACGCGAAAATTAAAATAGGCCTATAACTTGAGATATTCATTTACCGTTTACAAACGGGGGATAAGAAGCAGTTTTCATTTTTAACAACTGTAATCAATCGCCTTAATAAGCCATATAAACTAGGTAAAGCCGTGAATAAACTTATTTTTAAATATATGATGAAAGAGAGTTAATTTATAATTGAGATTTCTATAAAACTAATTTCTTAAACTTACCTTACTATAAACCGTCCGGTACATACGATATTTTTACGTATAATGGATATCAAAGTAAATCAAAGGTACCCCGAAGTAAAAAAGGCGATTAATATAGGATCTATAAACGTCTTTTACCTATGAAGGGGGGAATTCGCTTTTATCCTCGTTATCGTTAAGGAAAAGTAAATCGTTAATAACAATGAAGAACGATAGAATATAGTAAGCAAAAAGATATTTATATATAATAAGGCAATAAACTTTATGCAGCGGCTAATCGAGTTTATTAAAAACCTCTATGGCGTCATAGCTTAGGCTAGGTTTATTATACATATTAGTCATATTAATAAGAGAGAGGTTAATTAGTTACTCAAAGTTAATAGATAATAGAACATTGAAAAGAAAATTGGGAATGATTAATTATAATGAGTTTATTATAAAAAATATAATGCAATGTAAAATATTGAAAGGAAGTTAACAAGGTAAAAGGAAGAGGAAGGATATCTTAAGGGTTTGATAAAGGCCATATTTATAAGTATACGCGGACTGGAATCAGTAAAAGCTATACATTATACGGTACATTCAAAGGCGCGTTATACGGTGTGGCCAATAAAAATAATATATTATATGGCATGTTAAAAGGTACGTTATACGGTGTCGGCGATAAAAACGATATATTATATGGTACGTTAAAGGGGGTACGTCATACGGTGCTGAGTGAACAATATTGTAACAGTGCAAGTAATGATCAAAAGCCGTGAGGCTATTTAGAATATACTGAGACTGAATACTTAGATGGACAACTGAAGAGCTATGAAGGAAATGCTATCTATGTGGTGATAACCGTGTACTTTTATCCTATAGCCTTCATACCATCTTCAGTACTGGATCGTTTGGATCGCCTTGCTATCCTAGCAATCCATTGATCTGCTGGGTCGCCTTGCTATCCTAGCGATCCATCGGCTAACCCCAACCCTGGGTTGCTTACATAAGAGATTTTCTCCGCTTGATGTGTTGGATATCAGGCTCTTAATATTGCAGCCGACTGCTAGCCTGTTTCATGACCTGCAGTTGGTCCTTGGGTCATAACACTGACTATGCCCATAGATCTTACATGAAGAGCCACTTTAGCCTTTTCTAGTCTTCCGCCTGTAAATTAATAGTAAACCCCAATTGGCACCTACTTAGCTTACCATCGTAGGTTGGACCATAACACCAATATCGTAACGGTTAATTTTTATCCGTATAGTACTTTCCCTCTATAGTACTACATACTACAAGTAGTTTTCTATTCAGTATCCTATTGCCCTTATATCAGGTATAATACCTTAAAACGTGTAGTTAGCATAAAGATCGTATAAGATAAAGGTTTGTAAGGGATTACGAGCTTAGTTAAGGCAAATATAAGGGTTTTCATCGCCCAATCGGTATCGGAAAACGTAGTTAACTAATTACTAAGCCTCGTTATGAGTATTATAATATTTTTATAACACTTCATTTACCTAGAGCTATCGTTTTCGTTGATTGACCCGTTATCTTTAAAGTCTGCAATTTAATCTATATAGTCCTATTTAAAAGTGATGGGATACTGGATATATTATATTACCTTTTTGTTGTTTCTCTTGGTAGGGGAGGTAGCGAGTTAACCAATAGCTAGACTTGCCACAAATGTAACTTTTATTACCTCTATTATGACGATAGTTTTTACGGTTAATCAATCCGCTTAAATCTTGCCCTTATAGCGCTAACGTAGCTACTTCCTTTAATTTAGGGTCTATAAGTCAGACCTTAAGCGTTAAAAACACCTCTAGTCGTATTTATGGTCAACGTAATTAACCATCATAAGGTTTTTTTTATCTACGTTAGGAAAGTTGCCAGCTTAGGAGTATATACTAAGCGAGTTCGGTATACGCGTTATTACAATTGTAAACGAGGAGTGTAACTGGTTAAAAAAGCATTTACAAGTGGCATTTAGGCGTTATAAAGCATATTCGAACTCGTTAACGCCTGTAACTGCTACCCGTACTTATTTGCGAAGTGTAGCTTCGCCAGTGTAGGCTTTCTCTATTACTTGTTGGCATAATATTAGCTTGTTAAACATCTGTTTTAATACATTTGTTAGAATTTAGTCCTCTTTATTTTTTGCCATTATCGTAGTTCACCTCGTGGTAGTCCAATTTGTATGGTATTGGGCGAGGTTAATATCGTATTCGAAGTAACTTTTTATGCTATGATAAATTTTGCGAAATTTTGTTGTTCGGGCTAAAAAGATTAGGCAATAGTCCCTGGTATGCCCTATCAGGCTTTCATGAAATAGCAAGTAAAAACTAAAAGGAGAATCTTCAATCTACTTACAAATGTTTGAAAAGGGAATTATCTTCCTATCGAAAAGGTTATAAAGCTTTCCGTCATACTTTTTTGCGTAGTTTAAAATCTAGGCGAAATCCGTGAAAAGTTTGTAATTAATATTAATTATCTTAAAAAATCTCAGAAATAAGTTACGATAGTTATCCTAATCTTTATACAAAGTGTTTCCTGGCAATTGAAGTTTTGGAGCCTCCGAAATACAGTGTTAATGGTAATTGCCAATCACCTAACCCAAGGGAAAAAGTCTTATAATAAGACTTATGGTAGGTTTACGCGTATAGGCGAAACTGCTGTGGAAAGGGTTTTAAGAAACTTAACGATTAATAGGCTGGGGGGTAATAGGGGCTAAAATGTTTTAAAGGACTTAATAGTCTTGTTCAATTAATTGGTATAGAATTCCGACATTGATTCCTGCAGCCGTATTGGCAGCTACCGCTTCGTGTGCCTTACCACCACAAAAATTATACTTTGCGTTGTTACGTAAAGATGCCGAGATACTGAGCGAATTAATAGGTTTTTTATCATTAACAGGTAAAAAAGCTTAACTTAACTGAGGATAAAAAGGAGTTTCCCTAAAACGTGTATAAGGGCGATAGGATTTGTTAATACTTTTCCCTTGAAATTGTAAGTTATGAAGGCATTTCTTAATCTATATTCAACCGTAAAATGTTTTGACCAACTTGTTAGGATTTTTCTTTAACATATAAATCCCTCGTAGTTAAAAATCCTCCTTTAACTTTAACTTAACACCCTTTTAAATTCTCTTTCACATATTAATAGTCTAGTTGTTAAAAACCTTACAGTATGTTTAAAAAGAACGGCAATCGCAGTTAAGGTTTTCGCCATCATTATGGTCGATAATATAACAGCTAACAAAGTTGACTAAGTATCTTTTCGTCAAGTTTTCTTCAACGTCATACCTTTGAAGTTCTTTTATGAAATACTTGGTAAGAAAGAGCCTGATGGTTTTAATCACCTCTTTTGTATCAAGGTCAGTAATAGCTTTAAAGCAAGCGTTAGCGGTAGTCATCTTGACTTTCTTGCTTTTATAAGACGTGTAGGGCGTGTAGGGCGAGGAACTTAGTGATCTTGAGGTATAGGGACTTGGTGTTTTGGTGTAAAGTCGCGTCAGAACTTGGTGACTTAGCGTTGGATCGTGCGACGCAACTTTTTCGGAGCGACTTAGCGAATCTTAGTGTTTTCGCCTAAAATAGCGAACTTGGAAATTGAATTGGCGTAATTGAAGCAAAAAAGAATAAAGTAAAGGAGAAAACTTGTTGTTTAGGAAAGTGTTTGGTATATGGTATAAAGTCGAAGGTTATTTGTTATTTGGCCATGGAACTTAGTCATTTTCCTTGCAGTAATATTCATCGTAGTTATACTGACTTAGCTGTTTGCTAACTTGCCGAACTTGAATACTTCTAACAGTTAATCTTAAAGTCATTAAAAACGATTTGGTAAAGATTTATTAGTATTTCTCAATAGTAATACCATCGCTTACTTCTAGATTTCCTTTTTTGGATTGGCGTTAACTAAAAGTATTTTCTATTTTACTGCCATTATAAACTGGCGCAGTACTAGTAAAGGCTCCTCGCAAGAATATTTCCTCTACCCTAGCCGCCGTTTGTTAACGTAAAGAGTAACCGGAAAGTAGCTTTTTATTTTACTTAGCTTATCTATGCTTAAACTAATAAGCAATGATTAATATTGGTAGGGCTTTAGACGTTGCAACGTTGTCGATTCGATTGGTCAAAGTAACAGTATTACTGCCGTAGTCAAGTGGTAGATGAATTATTCTAGGTTTGGTAGACCACTAGCCGGTCTGCATAGTAATTGGTATGTCTAATTGCTTGGCTCGTGCCCTAGTGCGAAGTGGGTGCATACTGTACTTGACTTACAGCCAATAAAGTAGGCTCACACAAAACAATATACTCAACTTACAGTCAGTATAGTCAACTTTACTGTAAGTAAAGTTGACCTACTACACTTCAAATACTACTTTTCCAACAGTTTTACCTTTGCTGAATAATATGTTGCGGTATTCCCTTGTCTAGATGAGTTAAAACTTGGGAAATTTTGTGGTAAAAACGTCAAATTGCTGTTTTCTAACGGTCGAGATTATCGCTATTGTTGAAATATACAATAGGTATAGACACACAGCGTACAACTCATCAGCAGGGCCAACAGAGCCAACAGGGTTAATAGGGCCAGTCAGTACTTGGTACAGACTTCAAGTACTAAATACCTCAACACTAAAAGATGAGGAATTCACCGGAGTTTTGTAGATATCTCCACCAGCATTAGTGTTTTACTAGTGCGAGTGCTAGTATTGACTAGTACAGAGGAATGGCACGAAGATGCTCCCTGAGCTAGTATTTACTAGTATACTCCAGTATTGACTAGTAAAGTAGTTTCAATTCTGATCGAGATCTTTAGAAGAATATGCTTGATTATATATCAATTTCTCTATATAGATTCAGGAATACTTGAATCTATAATCTAATATAACATCTTCTTTTGTAATATCTTTAACACATTATCAGTACGATTGTGTACTATTGTTTATTGAATTAGTTACTTCCTTTTACACAAATTAAAATATTCACTGTTTTGGACCATCTGATACCTTTGAAGATGCTTTTCTAGCATTCTGAAAACGTGGCTTATTACCGCTACTAGGTCTGTTTTACGGAAGTACCAGTGATAGAGGTCCTTATTTACAGAGAACTTTTATTTTTTTAGGTTTTTTTGCTCCAATTGAATCCTCATTCCTTCGTTTTATATACTTTAGGGCTATTCCCGTTACTTTAAGGGCTTGGAATGCTAAATATTTGTTAAGGAAAAGAAAAAAAGAAGTTCGTAATACCCTTAAAGCTTAAGTTAAGTAAGGAATTCAAGCTATTAATTCTGATAATTTTATTGATGAAAAAGCTGAACTTATGGCTAAATCTATTGATTCTTTAGAATAATTAAGGTTTTACTTAGTTATCAACTTATAGAAAGGCTATTGGTCAAACCTGAGAAACGCTTTAGAAAATTAGAACAACCCAAATCGATAAGTAATACTATAATAGTAAAGGAGAAAGATAAAAACATTAAAAACCACTTTTTAACGCTAAAGAAATGTATCAACTAATGGAGCCTAAGTTAAAATTGTTAAAAGATTTTGAAAGGTTAACCTTGAAAAACATTAATATCTGGCTAACAGTTGTTAAATGTTGTATTATTAGTAATAATTATATTAAGATTTTGAAGGGTATTTTTAAAATTAGGATAAATATAGTCTTTACAGAAAATAACATCATTCACTTATTTACGTCTATCGGCTATAGTTTTAAAAAGACTTCAAAAATTATACGTACCCTGATTCGGACTTATAGGATAATTATATATCTTAGTAATTCAGATCTTTTAAGCGGTATTGTGGATATTAAAGATCCATATAAGTCCTCATTAAGGTTAATTAGCATATGTTAAGGCACTATATCGATTTACGATTAAGAAGTTTTGGAAAAACTTCGTTTCTTTCGCCATTTATACTAATTAGCCGTAACTTTTTTGTTGTACCGTTTGAAAACACCAGAAGAAGCTTGATTTATTAAAGTCTTTAGGTTGAAGATATTTAGTATTTACTACATTTTTTGACCTATATTAAGCTTTAGTTTCTAGTTTCAATAATCTTTATTAAAAGTAAATTATGAAAATCCGTTCCTTTATCACTACGTGAACTTTAGTTAGAATTTCAAGACGAAACCCAACCTTAAAGAGAAAAGGAAACGTCAAATTATATCCTTCAAAAAAAACCGAAAAACAAGCTACCTGTTGACCATAACCAGCGTATTAGTTAGTTTAAAAACACTGCCTAAAAGGCTCTTACAAGGGCCAGTCGGTATAGGTTTGTTGGGCATTATATCCAAATTTACAGCTCTATAATTCTGGTAAATCTATCGGTTAAGAAGAAAAAGCGGATGTTTTCACTATTTATAATGGTAAAGTAAAGGAACTTCATCATATGTATCATTATAACTTTATAGTTTTGTTATCAATAATTACGTAGTTATTTAAGTTAGATCCTGTATATAACCTTATATTAGTGAAATTTGGCCAATTAGATGCCCTATCTTATACGGGTGTACTTGCTTTAAGGTATCCATTTTTAAAGTTAAAATATCAATTTTCAACGTTAAGGGTTTCACTTTTTACAATGATCCGCCAAAACGACTAAATTGAGGCCGTATCAGATGCGGGTATTGCTGTAGTATAGGCCCTATTTTTAACGTTAAGTCTTTAAAACTTAACGTCAAGTCTTAAATTTCTTTCTCTTTCTTTTACACTATAATATTGTTTTGTAATTAATAAACTTCTGTTTCGAGATTTTATTAGAGCTGATTGAGGATTATTTTACCATGCTTTCAACAATAAGAAATGGTTTTCATATTTCGAGATATAAGGTGAAAATGACTCCGGTTTACGAACTGGGAAAGGTATTGTTTAGCCTTTTAATGAATGAATTTTTGAGATATCGGTCAAGTTTAAAAAAGGTTATTATTCTAATACGTTAACTTTTTATAATGATTTTCATTACCCTTTTTTTATTATAAATGTAATTATCGTATTTGAGTTTTACAGTTTAGGTATAGAAATTGGAAACTTATCGTTTATTAACTTCAAAACTAAGGAAATAGTTCCTACTATAACTAGCGACTATATTATAATTTTGTTTACGTAGCAGTTCTATTGTAATGAAATTTCCATAACTTTCACCACGTCCTTCGATAATTCCTTCTAGTATACTAGGTTTGGTTACACCAGCCTGAAGTTGGTAGAGGAATCAATTTTGTTGTTGGACGGCCCGAAATATAATTAGGAAATGGAACGTTTCGAATTTATTTATGCCACTCATAAACTTTCCAAAAACATCCGTTAACTACTAAATTTCCAATATGGTACCTTAAAAAAAGATTTATTTGGACCCTTAACAGTTTCTTGGAAACAACTGTTAAGCTAAAGGGAGAATGCAGTAGCCTAATAGCTATAAAGATTAAGTATGGCCATAGAGTTTGTAAAAAAAGCTATTAAATCCCTTGGTAAGAAACTAAAAGCCGTTTATTGTATATTAAACGACATAATCAAACGTATAGAATATATAATAAATTTTTTCGATTTTTGAAAAAGATGAAAAGTTTTCTTATTATTTTGTTTGTAATATATTTATCGAATAGACCTTTACTATTAAGATATTTTCATTATATAACCCTAAAGAAAATAGTATTTCCCAAGGCTTTAATAAAGTAATTTTAAAAAAAATGAAGACTTGGACTGTTTCAGGGAAAATATTACACTACTTATAAACCTACATGTTTTAAGTAGCCGTTGTTGTAAATAACTTAACGGTTAACAACAAGAGCTGGATTTAATACAACAAGTCTTATAAAGGCCTTCACGATGAAGTCAAGTGATATATGAGTTATAAACTTAAAGTCAAGTTTGCCTTCATTTCCAGTTTTGCTGTTATTATCCACATACCCTTTACAAAACGAGTAAAGAGTTAAAAGACTAATTCAATAAGAGAGATGGGAATCCTTCTTTTGTGGTAGTTTTTTGATATTACCAAGCCTTGGCACGTTTTCCAAGTTTATTTACCAAACTTGCTAAAGAACTCGAGGATGATTATTAGCACTTCTAACCTATCAGTTTTTGAAAGAATGATTACGAGACATCGTAAAACAGTTGTAAATTAACAATATATTAAACTTATTAAGGTCGATATCACTTATAATATTGTAACTATAGCTTTTATCTTTAAGTTACAAAGAAGTATTCGTCAAGTAATACAAAAACAGTAAATGACTTGTCGGCAGGGTTTCCAGCAGATACTGTTTCTAATAAAGACATAGTTCATTTTGTGCTTTCAATCAGAAAATTAGAGAAATAGCTAAGTATAAAGGAAGCTTCGGAGGATCCAGATATAAACCCTTGAAAAAAGGCACTTTATAGTGAAATACGGAGTCTGATATCCCTTAAGATCCTTAAGGCTATTAAAAGGGATATTATACGTTACGTCCCAACTACAAAAGAAGTAACTAAGATTTAAATCAATTTTAACGATTAAATCGAAAGGTATAAGATTATGATCGTAATTCGATGATTTGAGTAAAAGTATAGTGTTAATTACACTTAAACCTTTAATGCCATAGCCAAGTATTGTACGTGGAGAATTCTTATTATACTTGTTGCTTTTTACGGATGGGATATCGATCAAATCGATATCGACTCGAATTTTTTTAAACGGGGAATTTAAAGAATTGATATTAATGGAAATCCCGGATACTATTATATAATCTTTTTTTCCTTAGAGTATCTAAACGAAAATATTGTGGGTTTTGATTTTACTGTAGACCAAGTTTTTAAGCTACTTACTTTATTTTACGGACTTAAGCAGATTTAAAAACAATAGTTGAATAGATTAAAAGAAGGAATTAATACCCTTGAAATTAAAAAACTAAGCATTAATAAAGTGGTATATATTAACTATTACTGTTAATTTATTATATATACTTACGTTGATTATTTTTTCATAATGCGCTATAATCTAAACTCTATTCAAAATTTTAAAATAGATATTGAAACAACTTTAAGTATAAAGACCTGAAATAGGCGGATTATTTCCTATGGATGCGTATTTTGAGGAACAGAAACGCACGTACGATTATCTTAGCACAAGATATATATATTTATAGGGTATTGAATTTAAGGATAGTGGTAATGAGCTGACGTCCAGCTTACATCCCTATTGTTACTGTATCCCTCATCCATACCATTCTATATAAATATTAAGCTGACATTTCACAAACTAGAAAGTATTAATTAGATTTGTGGGATTTTGGCTATATAATTTATAGAATTAGAAAGGATATCACCTTCCTTATATTAGTACTTTCAAGTTTTTTTTATCATTCTTTATATGAAAATATTATACTCGTTAATTGCCTCTTTATATATTTTAGATAGTATAAGAACTATAACTTCAGGTGAGTAGTGAAAAACCTTTACTAAATCCGTATTGGAACGTAACAAACTTTAGCAAAGATCACTATAAAGATACACGAATATTCTAAGTTAACAGTTAGTACGATTTCAACTAAAAGGAGGATAAGGCCACTCAAAAGTCTACCTATAGATACATAGTTTAGATCGTTAACATTACGGTCAACTGGGTATCCAACAGGGGATCTAAAATGTGACTCTTTTCTATGGATTTTGAAGTTGAAACAGTGATTAAGGTCATTTAAAACACCTTTTAGATAAGGAACTTATTTACATAGTTATGTATTCTTATTATCGTTACGATATACTGTGATAATAAAGGATCTATTAAGTTAATTAAGAAATCAGAGTATTACCAACGCACTTATCGTATACCATTTGAAAAACACTTTATAAGGGATAAAGTGGAACGTGGCACAATATGAATTAAGTAGGTTCCTACTAATAAAAAATTGGCCAACGAATTGATAAATATATTGCTAAAGGCCAATTTAGAATTAGTAATGTAAATGCTTAGCTTAATTGACCTAGGCTTACATTGAATTGATGGTTTAAAAACCTTTGTACTTTAAGTTACCTTATGGTATTACAGGTATAAAATGGTAAAGTGGTTTTGATAAAAACTTGAAATATTGACGAAAGAGATACTGTAAAGATCATTGGTTTAAATCGGAATATATAGGTCTTTTTGTTTTTTTATCTACGAATTTTTCGTTTTCTGAACTATACTTCTTTTACTTTACCCTTTATCCTTTTTTCTTGCTTCTCTTTCTTTTCTTTTTAAGCGAACGGTACCTTTTCAGGGGGTTCGTTGAAATGTACAGTAGATATAGTTACATAGTATACAATTCAATGGTAGGGCTAACAGAGACAATAGAGCTAATATAGCCAGTAATTATTTAGTTCAAACTTTTAGTACTAAATACCTTAATACCAAAAGATGAGGAATTCACCGGAGTTGTATATATCTCTACCAGTACTAGTGTTTTAATAGTGCGAGTGTTAGTATTGACTAGTATGGAAGAATGGTACAGAGATGCTTCCTGAGCTAGTATTTACTTGTATATAATAGTAATGACTAGTAAAAGAGTCTCGATCCTGATCGAGATCCCTATGAGGATATTCTTCATCATATATCAAGTCCTCTATGTAGATTCTAGAATAATTAAATATATAAGTCTACATAATATTATCTTATGTAGTAACTTTAACAGCTATATTGATTTTTAACATAATACACTGAAATTGAGAATATACCTATCAAACAACATGAATTTCGATGTTATATGATCGTTTAACAAACTTTTATCTACATTTAAACTTTTGTTGTATAGAAATCAAACATTTTAAAAGTTATGAAATACTCGTTTATCTGGTTGTTCATTTTGTATCGTTATGTAAATTTCGTCTTTATCACAATCATCTTTTGCAAGTTATACCTTTGTAAGTAAATTTTGAATTCCTTTCTAGTAACTTTATAATTCGGTTTGTTGGTTGTAAAATTGCCTATTATTTGGTGTTGAAAAGGGTAATCAGGCGAAAAGTATTGTTCAATGTGAATTTACTCGTATATTAAATAGTTTATAGATGGATAGTCGACAGAATTACAAACGAGATACCATTTTTAAGAACTTATAGACTCTCCTATACTTTTGCGAAGGTACAGTGAACCCAATTCATGCAAAGAACTTTGTCTTTGGTTATAGGAGCGTTTTAGTTCGTATCCACTCTTCTTACCGTTTTCAAAGCTTTCTTTTTAGTTTTTATCGCCCTTATATCCGTATTTAAAGCTCGGGTTGTGATCTTTATTTCTCGAATACACCTTAAGTCGTCGATTTAAAATTTTGTAAATCGTTTTAACAAGGTCCGCCTTTATAATGTACAGGTTTTTATCCTTAGTCTTCTCGACTACGAATATTAATTCAAAGCTCGTTTGTCGATACACCAAAGTCTTAATTAATATTTGAAAACTGTTGCAAAAAGTTCTCGTATTCTTGTCTAATTTAAACACCATCAAGTTAAAATTTGAATCTCTATCATAAGCCTATATAATAGTTTAAATAAACAAATTGTTGTCTTTATAACCCAGTGCTAACGTTGTCTACTACTTTCTAAACTTTGCTAATAGAATTGTCAACATTTCTTATGGCGATTCGTCCGTATTATAAAGATAGCTTAAAACAGATTCATATATTATTCCAATCAAATTCCTATTGTATATCTCGTAATTGTTTTCCGTATCTAAATACGTTTTTAAACATTTTAAACATTATAAGAATATATACAACATTTCGACGAATCAAATTGAAATATCGAGCAAAATAATATATAGTTTAAAAGGTATAATACCCGGATTTTTAAAAAGGTTCAATATTATGCGAATCTTATTATTAAATACATCGTCTAGTTCTGTATTGTAATTCTCGTTCCTATATCCTAGTTTATTAAAGTTTATAATATTGGTAAAGTCGTTTTTACAAATGGTAAATCAGTAAGGTAAAAGGTCATAGTATAGGTTGTGGTTCGTGGGCATTAGTTTGTAAGGTTTGTATAGATTTTTATAGCCTCATATATTTCCTTCGGAAACGTTGTTTCCCTAGTTACAATTAATTTTGGCGAAACCGGAAGGCTTGTTTGTTGTGGCTGGATAATAGCTCGTTTTGTTATCCTTTTAAGTCGTTTACTAAAAAGGCAGCATTTCGAACCCGAATAGAGAATAAACTTTACGGCTTATCCTTTTTTGTCGTAAATTGCTCAAGTTTCATTAGCCCTTCGTAGGACGCGACCAATTTTTCCGAACGTTTTACGTTCTACGTACGTAACTTATTTCCGTATTGTAACTTATTTCGAATGTTTTTGATAATATATTTCTTACGCTCCGTTAACTTTTATCCTTCCCTAAAATCCACTTTGAATACCTTTTTATTATCCGAGATTGGTATTTTATGTAGTAAAGCTATGGCAAACAACGTTGTTGTAATAAAACCGTTTTTATTACCGGATATATTACTACCTTTAACCCGTAATTATACCCTTAACAATTTCGAAATGAAATTATACATCGTACGTTAAATTTTTGACGTTATACCAGAAATTTCTTTTGTAAAATCTTGAATTTATGGAATCTTTAAGGTTTTTGCTCCTCATTACGCAAAATTACATTTGTAATATACGTGTTTACCGCCTAAGAGTCCATATTCTTTACCGGCGTTTTAATCATGTTATTTTATAAGTTGAAACCCATATGTTTTCAAACGGTTTTCAGAAGCGTTGTATATTCGAATAAGACGTCCATATTTTTTTGTCTTTAGGTAAGCTCTTTGTTAGTAGAGTTATGAAAGTAAGGTCATTGTATGCTAGGTGGTATTATGAATGTAGGATAATAATAGGGTTTTTTATTCGTGTGAAATAATTTAATTAAAGGGGTTTTGAAATTAAAAGGCAAATAAAAGTGTTGAAATAGTAGTAATTGCAGTGCAGTAGGTCAACTTCACTTACAAGTAAAGTTGACTATACTGACATCAAGTTCAGTATATTTTTTGTGAGCCTATTATATTGGCTGCAAGTCAAGTACACTACCTGCCCACTTCACACTAAGGCATGAGCCAAGCAATTGGTCATACGAATTACTGTGTAGACCGGCTAGCGGTTTTCTAAACCTAGAACAATACATCCCCAACTTGACTACCCAATATTAATGTTACTTCGACTAATCGAATTGAAAACTTTGTAACTTCTAAAGCTATACCAATAATAATCAGTGCTTATTACGTTAAGTATAGATAAGTTATATAGAAAAAAGTCTATTTTTTGCTTATTATGTTTTTTTTTTGGCAAGGTAAAGGAATGATTTTTTTGCTTAGGCTCTTTATTATTGTATCAGTCTTTATGATATTAAGTAAAAAAGACCTTTGGGTTGTATTAGTCTCTACGGAAGTTTCGCGGTAGTGACGGTATTGCTACTGAAAATACCAGGAAATCATTACTAAATTATTCCTAAAAAGCGTTGAGATTAACCGCTAAAAGTCTTTAATCGACAAGTTGGCAAACTGCTAAGTAAGTTTCATTGCGGGTATTACTATTGTGAAAACGAATAATTCTTACGGCTTACAACTTTTAAACTTCGACCTTTACTAACAATAACAAACGACCTCTAATTTCAATCTTTTTATCAAACTTTTGCCTCTAATTTACTTTTTTCTCTTCCCTTACATCAATTTAATTGTTAAGATCGTTACTTTAAGCGAAAAAACCAAGAATTGCCAAGTCGGGTCAAGAAAGTCACGTCGTGCGAGTTCATATTGAAATACCAAACCCCACCTCATCCAGGACGCCAAGATGGCTACCATAAGCCCTTATTTCGAGGCCCTTAACGATCCTACAAGGAACAAAACAATCAAAGCCCTCGGTCCCCTTTTTGCTAATTTTTACGATAAAACACTCTAGGGAGAAGATATCGATAAAGACCAACCAGAAAAGTAACTGATTAACTTTCTCGGTTATTTTATCCTTAATCAAGATGGCGACGAGCTCTACTGTAACTTAAACGCCTTTTAAACCTTTCAGGATTCTTTCGAGGATTGGATTGTTCATATAGGGAAGTTGATTTAGAAGGGGGTTAAAAATAAGCTAAAGGTTGATTTTTTTTATTTTTTTTTTTAAGAAGGGTATATATACCAGAACAAAACACCTTTAAGTTAGTAAAAATCCTTTTCGACTTGATTTAATTTAAGTAATACCCTTAAAACCTAATCTCTAAAGGAAAGAGTGTTAAGGTAGCTTAACACTCATACACACGTTTTAGGGAATCTTTTCTTAGCCACTAATTGAATTAAGCCTTTTTACATACCGACTATAAGGAACCTGTGAATCTGTTAGGAAGCTCAACACCTCTATATAACAGCGTAAAGTACGCTTTTAGTAGCAGAAAAGAACGTAAAACAACAACCGTTAATGCGTAAAAAGGTATTAATTTTAGCGCTATTCAATGGTTAATTAAGTAAGATTGTCAAGTTCTTCAAAACCCCTCCTACGGCCAAGTCCCTCTTACTCCTTAACCCTTCACTTACAATTGTCAAGTTCTTTAAGGCGAAAATTCTCAAAGTAGGTACGCATATACGCGCGAACTTATTATAGGTCCTACTAAAAAACATTACCACTCTGGCCAGGCGATTGGCAATTACCCTTAATAACACGATTCAGAGGCTTTAAGGCTTGTATTAATAGAAAATACCAACAATTAAGAAAACTATCGAGACCTCCTTCTCAAGATTATTAAGATGGTTAACATTAACCATATACTCTTTACAGACTTCACCAAGATCTAAAATAACGTAGAGAGGTATGAAGGGAAGTCTTATAACCATTTTCACACGAAAATAATACCCCTTTTCAATATTTCTAAATATATGAATGTTCCTTTTTTTAGTTTTCATTTACTATTTTATGGAATTTTTATAGGGTATACCAAGGACTATGACTTAACCTTCATAACGCGAGAATGAACTTTCTGCGAGATTTACGACGGTATAAAAAGTTACTTTGAATACAACATCTACATTATGTAATATTATATGGATTAGGCTACCACAAGATGAAAAACGATAATGCCAAAGAAGAAAGAGGAGGAAATACCGACATATATTTTAAAACCAAATGCTTAATAAGCTAATGTTATGTTAGTAACCGATAGAAAAGGCCCGCGTTGACGAAGCTACACTTTGCGAGCAAGTACGGATATCCATTACAGCCGTTACCAATCTTAAATACGCCTTATAGCGTTTAAATTCCATCTATAAAAGCTTTTTTTGTCAGCTACGGTTTTTGTTTACGACCGTGATAACACGTATACCAAACTCGCTTAGTATATACTCCCAAATCAATAACTTTCGCGATGTGGATAAAGTAGACTGCGTATTGATATATTACATTGATCGCAAGTATAAGCACTCTTATCGTTCAAAATCTGATTTAATAGCTTTGAACTAGAAGTTATTACTACACTAGCTCCAACGAGGGCAATATTTAAGCGTATCTATTAACCGTAAGAACTATCGTTGTAATGATGGAAAAAGATGTTAAATCTGTAGTAAGTCCGGCTATTGGTTAACTCGTTACCCTTCATTCGAACGTAACAATAAATAGTTGATATAACATACCTAATTCTCTATTATTTCTACGCAAAACTACTTAAACCATATAGTAGTCTTCGAAGGTAAATAAACTGTTAATAACGACGATACCCCTAAGTAAATTAAATGGCATAAAAATTCTGCTCCCAAAGTCATCTAATAATTAGTTTATTGCGCCTTTTTATATCTCTTAAATAGAGAAAACAATTATCTTTACCCTAATCTAGCCCCTGCACCCTTATATACTTTTAACCTTAAATGTTACGCAGAATATACTTTTTAAGGTATTATATTAGATATAGGTGTAGTAAGATACTTAATAAAAGGCTATACATAATACGTGGTATTACGGAAAGAAAGTATTACTATTACCTATATCAATCGTTAAAATATTAGTAACGCCAAAGTTAGCTTCGAACTAGATAAACAACTATCATTATTAGGGATAATGGTAGTTTAAACTATTGTTAGGTCGATGAAGTTCCACATATTTCAATTCCTTACCCCAGTAATGATCACACTAAATACCTTTGAGTAAATAGAAGGTGTCAGGGGGTTTATGTTAGCAGCAAGGTAGCAGAGGTAACAAAGGTGCAATATCAAGAAGATGTTTGTTCGTGCTATAGGATGATCATTAGGCGTTAGACTATTCAGATATGTAGACTGAATACTTAGATTGACAACTGAAGAGCTATGAAGGAAATACTATCTATATGGTGATTACTGTGTCCTTATATCCTATAGCCTTCATACCATCTTCAGTACTGGACCGCTGAAGTCGCTGGTCGCTTCCTGCGGTCCAATGTAGTATCGACTGGACCGCTCTTCGGTCCTTGCGATCCCAACCCTAACCTTGGGTCCTTACATAAGAGAGATCCCTAGCTTGATGTGTTGGACATCAGGCTTCTGATAGCGCAGCAGACCACTGGCCTATTCCATGACCTGTAGTTGATTCTTGTGTTATAACAACCCCTTTCTTCTTTTATTTAAAATATATATAATCCTATAGCGTTAAATTTAACATTAACACTAATAAGTTGGTTGGAAATGATTAGAGGTTTTCTCTCGTATCTAATTAAAAGCACCTGTGATTTTATTTTTAAGGATCGGAAGTAATGGTATCAAATTTAATGAGATTAGAAATACGTTAACTATACCTGTCGGTAGGGACTAAGTACTTGTTCACGTGAAACAAAGCAAGTAGAAGAGTAATCAAAAGATAATTGGTTTCGTAGTAAAGTAAGTCAAGATGGTTCTTTCAAGAAGAAACATCCAGAGGTGCATGCCACAGGTAAGGGCTTATAAGCTCTCGCCTAGAATGTACCACTCTGGAATACCTACTTCTAGACCTTTCCATGCATGAGAGTGTAATCTGCAGCATGTCACGTTATCATATACTCTGTAAGAGTATAGCCTGTAGCATGACACGTGATCGTGTCATGCTATAGGAGTTTACCTTATGGCGTAATATACTGCCACCTAAACATACTATCTATAAAGGTATATAATTATATCCACAATACCGACTATTTAACTATCTAGCTGTTAATAGGCTATAAAAAGTTTCAAAGTCCGCAAAGTATGAAGATGTGAAATAATTATCTTGAAATACTATCGAAAAACTATCGAAAAACTTTGATATCACTACTAAACGTATACTAAATCCCATTGAAAATTGAAATTTACACTAAAAACAATAAGGACTTTTATTATGAGATCTTTATTAACCTATTTTACTTGGGAAAAAAGCTTATTTTTCACTTTATTAACTTAATGATTTCTTTTCATAAAACCAAGTTTTTAAAGACTTTGTCCGCAAAGAATACGTGAGAAACGTTAAGGATATTACAGATCAACAAATATTTTGGTTTACCTAACGTCTTAGTTTACGATACCGGTACTGAATTTATGGTGGCGGAGTTTCAGGAAAACGCTAGGATAATAAGAATTAAGTACAAACTGGTGCATATAAAAGCTTACTAAAGTATTAGGAAGGTCGAGAAGGCATACTCGTTACTTCACCGAACGTATAATATCCTTACATTAGAGATTGAAAGCTTTATGAACCAAGAAATACGTTTTTAGATATCGGTAAAGGGCCTGAAAGATACTATAGGTCCTGAAAGCTTGGTTCTGAAGTTGCTGGCCTTTAAAGCGTACCTACGTCTGGTAAGTAAATATCCGCTATTTATAAGTACCCATCAAAAATCTAAGGTTCAACGAAAAATACTGAAGGAATTAAGGAAGAAATGGACACAGCGTTAAGTTAATAATTCCCTTAATACCAGGAACGACCCTACGACTATTAACGTACTTGCTTTGCCGTTACTGAGTAGAGTCCTTTTGTAGCGGAAGGCAGGAAAATAGATAGCCTATATAAGATCATAAGTATCACTAAACCTAAAGTAATTGTTAAAACTGCTAAGAGTTCTGCAACGTTTTGCACCAATCAGGTCAAGTCTTACATTAAGGTAACTAACAATAGAGATTAAAACTCCCTTGGACAAACACCCAAGCAAGGAAAACCTGTTTCCACATGTTATTAATACGTTAATATAAAACCACTGGCGCAGACTACTACTGAAAAGTAGGAACGTTGAAGAAAATAAATAAATACTAGGTCATATTGATAACACAATTTAAGTAAGAAATAGAAAGATAACAAAAACTTAACGTTAAAGTTCTAGGTATAAGACGTTATTAAAAACTTGAACAAACCTTTTAAAAAGTAATAGGGTCGATATTAATGGCTTCCAAATTCGAGGATTTGTACAATTTGTATTCAAAATTAGCTTTGACTTTCAAGACACGAATATTATGATTTAAAAGTTGAAAATTGAATTCGAGGTTAAAGGTGAGATTACGGGGCGGCTATACAAAAAGTCACGCCTAATAGCTTAAGGATACGGTAATAAACGTAAAATTTAAATCTTATGTAATCACCAACGATTTAAAAAATAAGTTAACGTTTAGTAGTCGCTTTGGAAATAGGTATACTAACTAAAACTTGGAGGAAGTTTACACTTGATAGCCGTAATATAACTTGAGTAAATACGTAGTTCATAACTGAATCATAGCGGATTATATTGCTAAACTTATTACAGGAATTTCGTATTACGTATCCTCGGAAAGGGTAATACTATATATTAAGTTATTATACGAACTAGCTCAAATAAACGTTGATTAATTTTCAACCTATTAATTGTACTTGAATTTACGGTTAGGTATAAATTTTTCAATATATGAATTGTATTTATTAGTAATGTAAAAAAAAAAAAACTTCGGCTTAATAAGTATGTGAAGTTATAATACCTTTTTCGTAGAAAATATTAACTTCATAATATCGCAATAACACGATATTGGGGACTTTAAATTCTGGAATGACAAGCTAGTAACAACTTTAGCGAAAGGCAATTAAATTAAACTGAACAGATCATTAATCCATATACTTGATGTTGATACTAGCTTTAGTATTCGCTAAAAAGACCAGTGTATTAACTTTATAATAATTGATGGTATTAACTTAACTAAGGCTTAACGATACTTATAATAATATTCCCGTAGTAACTAAATCGTTACCCTATGCCATCTAAAGTTCTTTGAAGACCTATAGATTGCGGTATAAGTATAAGACATAAAAGATAAAACTCTTGACTGTTTAAATAAGAGGTTTGAATAAAAAATTCAAAACTTGTATTAGAGGATTAATATGACCCCGATTCACCTGTTTAAAGCTAAGATTATAATCTTTAAGAATGATTCCTTCACAAATGATACCGATTTTTGTTTAAAAATCAGCTTTCTAGAAACCCTCGTTAATAAAGATAGGCATAAAAAGTAAATTAAAATTATTAGTAACCTAACTTACTAAACCTTTGTTAAGGATAAGAGGATTAAACGAAACATATTAACTTCAAATGTTTTTGTTATAATATCTGGTTTCAATATAGGTATAGTATTGTAGGAAACTCTTAACGTTATCACCAGGAAGATGAAAATTCCCTTTATCCCGGTAGTGATTTTTGCCGATTCGAAATGCCTATTCAAATGGTTTTTAAAGCTTATAACCATTATTGAAAAGCGCTTGATAATCGACGTAATAACACTTTTCGAAGCCTATAAAGATAGGGAGATCGAAAAGTTCCTATGGATCGATGGGAAAGACAATCCAGCTAATACCATAATGAAGGCATTACTATACAAGGCCCTTAAGATATTTTTATATAGTAATATGCTGACTATATGCATCGAGGGTTTCGTGACCAAGCCAACTAATAAGGCTAAGTTATGTACTAGCGGATAGGAATATACTGGTAAATTAAAAAAATGCTAGAGGAATAGCGATAACAACCTTTTTCAAGCGGCATGATCAAATTAGGGGTAATCATAGGTTAATTAAAATACGCGAGTTAAATCATATTAAATGGTTGCTTAACCCATGTTTGTTAAGATAGCCAATAATAGTAGGAGTAGTAGTAGCTTAGTTAACCTCCGTAGGTTAACTAAAATGGCAGACGACTTAACCTACATGAGTTAAAAAGGTTAATAGCAGCGGTAGGCCAATACGTGTAAGTCTGAGGCGGAAAACTTATGTACGGGAATAGGTAAAGGTAAGACTTGGAGCCGTAGGACAACTGAAGATAATTGTCACGACCCAAGCATGATAGCGGGTCATGAAGCAAGCCAGTGTGCAGCTGAGCCCGAAGTCCAACACATCAGGCGGGGAACACCTTTCCTTTGTTAGCGGAAATGACTAAGCCAATCATATGATTAGGATCAGTGGGATCAGCACTGATCCAAGTGATCCAGTACTGACAACGGTATGAAGGCATGGATATATAAGGACACGGTCAGCACCACATAGATAGTATTTCCTTCATAGCTCTTCAGTTGTCAATCTAAGTATTCAGTCTCAGTATATTATGAATAACCTCACGGCTTTTGATCATTACTTGCACGGTTGCGATATTGTTCACTTAGCACCTCTGCTACCTTCTTGATAACATAAACCCTCTGACACCTTCTATATACTCACGGGTATTGAATGTGATCATTACAGTAATTAGGGTTAATTTGGGTGCGAAAGTCAACTGGAATTGATGAGGGTCTGGCCAGTTGACGAGAATGTAATTTAGTGGTAACGGGAAAAGTTGGGTCGACTACACTGGCGTACGCGCACAAAAATAAAAAACAACTGGCATTAGAATAGTAGTAATTGCAGTGTAGTAGATCAACTTTACATACAAGTAAATTTGACTATAATGACTGCAAGTTATGTGTATTGTTAGTAGGCTTACTGTATTAGCTGCAAGTCAAGTACAGTTTGTGCCCACTTTACATTAGGGCATGTGCCAAGAAATTGGCTATACAAATTACTGTTCAGACTGGCTAGCGGTCTGCCAAACCTGGGACAATACATCTACCAATTAACTATGCAATACTACTGTTACTTCAATAAATCGAATCGACAATGTTGCAACGTCTAAAGCTGTACCAATATAAAGTGTGTAATCAACGAATAAAACATAGATAAAATACAATAAATCGTTCTAAATTAAGTGTTCAATGTTTGTAAATACAAATAAAAAGTAATTAAACGTTCCAAACTAATTGTTTAACGCTTATAATTATGGTACTTGTCAGGAGACTAATAAACTAAAACTTTACAAGTATCAATTTAAACAAGTCGTATATAAAAAAAAAGTAAGGTGTATTTCGGAGTAGGGAGTTGTATATGAAATTTGAGATGGTATGTGGAAGAAAGTTAAGATTTTTGTATGGGAGCGTCGTGTGTTGCTTTAGGCGCTTTCAGTGTTGTGGTAAGCGTTGCGAAAGCTGTTTCAGACGTTTAAAGTAATGGCGTTAGCGCTTCAAAAGCTGTTTCTATCGCTTTCAAAATGTGCGTAAGAGGTTTTAATATCCGTTTGGTATAGTGATTTGTTTGAATGGATTCTAATTAAAGGGTCCGAAACTCGATGACTTACATAACCAATATGTAATAAGATGTTTTTCAAAAAGTGTACGGATACTTCCAAAGCGCCAATGGGGTTAATGGTAGCGTAAAGAGACTCTTAATAGTTAAAAAATATTGACTAAATTGATAATATCGTACTAAAGTTATCCTTTTTAAAGCCATTACGGTTTTTACAGTCTTTTCATACTTTAACTCAATTCTTGTAAATTGTAGTATTAAAGTACGGAATAGTTGAAACAGTTATAATATCTCGATATAGGTATTTAATTAAGGTTTATCTCTTTCTTTTAATGCTATTTGTATTTAATCGAGTTAACTATTGATTAGTGTTGGTTAAGCTTTTATATTAACGTATTAATAAGATATTATAGTATTCAAAGTATGGTAGTCAAAAGATGATAAATAAAAGAGGGAGAAGAAGTATCTAGAGAGTGTACGCCTTAAATGAAAGCTTATAAGCTTTTACTTGAGGCGTAGCACTCTACCATACAATCTACTAACGTGCTGCCTAGAGCGTAACACTCGACTATTCACTCCCCTAACGTAGTTCCCTACGCTTGTTAACTATAATGATATCTAGTAATATCCATATATATAATGTAAACATATATCTATTAAAGTCTATTGAAGCATTTAAAAGGTTGAAAGGGTATATATAACACTTCGAAAGGCGTATAACATCATGATATGAGAGACTAATAGATTTATAGATCAGGAGTCACGCTTTCAAATGGCGGTAAAAGGTTTGAACAATACTATAGGCCTCAATGGCTTGGTGTCAAGGTTGCTAGTCCTTGGAATATATCTCGTTTGATGAGTGAATATCCATTATTAAAAATACCCAGAAAATAGTTATAGCGTACAGCAAAGCTTTAAAGGAATTACGAAAGAAATTTTCTAAGCGTCAAATCAATAATACCCTTGACACCAAAAACGGTTTCAAGAAGATCTACGTATTAACTTTATCTTTATAAAACAAAATGCTTGTATAACGAGAACCTGGTATATAATATATCACGTTTAAGATTTTGAATATCGTCAACCCCAAAGTAGTTATTAAAACTGCTAACATTTTAATAACGTTTCGTACAACTTAAGTCAAATGATTTATTAAGGCGACTAATAATAACATCAATAGCAAAGAGCTTTAAGCCAAACGAATGAACTAACATAGTTCTTCCCCTCCATTAATTAATGAGTCAATACAACGACGACTGTATATCCGAATACTAAAAGGGAAGAACATAGAAATATATACTAGGCCGTATTTACAGTACCACTTGGGTGAACATAAAATAAAAGGATAATCCAGAATTAGCCGTCGAACTTCGCATACAAAAAAAAATTAATAATACCTTAGGCAATACCTGGAAAAAAAAAATTGAAATTAATGGACTTTTTACTCGTGAAGTAATACAATTTATGCCCAAAAGCTAATTTGACCATCAAAGCTGAAATATCACGATTTTGAAGTAGAAAAATCATTTACGAGGTCAAGGGTAAAACTACGGGAAAGCCGTACAAAAATTCACATCTAATTACTTAAGGATACGTTAATGAAGGCAATAACTGGATCTTAAAGTAGTCGCCAACGATTTAAGATATTGTTTAACGCTTGGTAGTCGTATAAAGAGTAAGTTTTCTGGAAAAACCTTAAAGAAAATTTACTCTCAATCGCTGTAATATTACCCAAACCAACGCGTAATTAATAACTAACCTATGAAGTATAGTTTTACTAAGACTATCACAAGAACTCAATGATAAATACTAACTGGAAACTGTAATATAATATGTTAAACCACTATATAAACTAAGTTAAATAGACGCCCATTGATTCCTAACCTATTAATCGTACTGTAAATCGAGACTAAACATAAAATCCTTAACTTATAGCTCGTATTACTTAATTACGTAAAGCAAGAATTTTGATACAATAGGCATACAAACTAAACATAATCTCTTCATTAAAACTGCCAACTATATAACATCGGAATAACGCGCGATGAAAAAGTTAAAGTTCTAAAATTACAAGCCAATCACAACTTAAACGAAAGATAAATACCTAAACTTCAATAGATCATAAATCAGAAAGCATAATGTTAATGAGATTAACCTCTCTCTTAATTTCCGTTAAAATATGAAAGATGTTCAACTAACCACTATTAACTAAATTAACATATCAAAGACTCAAAAATATTTCGAGTAACGCGCTTATAACAGTTATATTGAGATATTATGCTTTCCAAAGATGTCGGATAATCTTTTAGTTGAGAAACAAGCTTCAAACCCAACAAAACAAAAAACGACATTGAACCAAAAGAAAAGCTAAACGAACAAATTAAAATTTTCAACCGTGAAATTAATATAATCTCAATTGACTTATCAAAAGCTAAGTAAATCATATTCATAGACGGCTTTTTTACCAACAATACTAACTTATCGTTACAGATCGAATTCCTTTTAAAGATAGTCAATAAGGATAAATTACACGATAAACAATTCGCAAGTATAGAGAATGTGATTCACCTAACCTTTGTCTTATGTAAAATAATTACGCAAAGCGTGTTAGTATCGGAACACTATAGAATAATAGCTAGCTAAAACTTAAGCATAGCTGAGTAAAAAACACTGAATATCGTTAATAAATAACTGAAGATTCCACATATCCTAGTTGTAAATTATACCGATTCAAAAAGTCTAAAAAAGTAGGTAAATCGAGGACTTGAAGTAGATCAATGGCAAAAACGACTCAGAGAACGTCATAATAAATTCGGTATCGAACAAAGCCCTGGAAAGGTTAATAGATAGCAATAAACCGATCATACGTATTAATGGCTACGTTAAAAGGTCACATATTAAGGTTAGGTTATGTAAAAACGAATAGCCAAAAATCAAGAGTACACTGGAAAACTGGAAAACTGTTAGAAAATCAAAGCCAACGAATTGATTAACTGGCACATTTAAATTCAAGGTGTACATGAATTTGTAGAGAAAAACTTATATACAGAATTTGGTAAAGTTGGTATTCGAAACCGTGTGGCAAAGGGAAGTAATTAAATCAATTTGAATGCGAAATACACTGGAATTAAGAGGGTTTTAAATCGCGGATAAAGAAAGATTTTGAAAACAACTACAAATAAGTAGTCAACCATATTGATATAGATATATAAAACAGAAAGCCGCGAGTATTGGGATAATAATTTATTGTAGTACAGTAAGTCAATTGTGTTATTAAGTGAGTTAACTATACAAACTAAAGGTTAAATGCATTTTTTGTAGGTTGACTGTATTAACTGTAAATTCAAGTATAGTATGTACCTACTTTTGAATAATGCATATGCTAAAATATTGCCATACAAAGGAGTGTGCACACTGGCAAACGATCTGCCAAACCTAAAAAAATACATCCACTACTTGACCACTCAATACTACTATTAATTCAACTACAATTCGAATCGAAAACATTAGAACGTCTAAAGGCGTATCAATGGTAAAGCCTATAAAAAAGTCCGTCATTATACTTTTCTATGTTATCAAAAATCTCGGAGAAATTAATAAGAAGCTTGTAATTATTGTTGACTATTTTGACTGGCCTAAGAGGTAGGTTGCGATAGTTGATATAGGCATTAACAGTTTTCCTTGCTATTAACTTGATGTTTTAAACCTTTAGAATTAAGATAAAAGAGTTAGTTATTAGTTGCTTAACTCGAGGAATACGTTTTTTAATAGGTCTTATATTGGGTTTCTATATATAGGTGTAAGCATACCTGTCACACGGAATTTCGCATCCAAAGACTTGTCGATTTCAAGGAAAACCTTAAAGATTTCGGCGATTTTTCTCGATTAAATTTTAGATAACGCCAACGTTAATTTCTATTACTACGTTGGCAGCTGTTACTTCACGTGCTTTACCTCCGCCAAGTGCGTATTTTGCGTTATTTTGATCAGGGACTAGACTATCTAGCAAATCAATAGTTTTCTCATCGTTGGAATATAAAAATGCGTCATTCTAAGGATTAAAGGTTTAACTTAATTAGGGATGAGAGGGTGATCCTTCAAAACGTGTATAAAGGCTTTGATAATAGTTAATGGTTTTTTCTTTTTCTCTTGTCCTTTGTAAATAATAATATTGATGGTAATCTTGAAGTTGTGCTAGTTTAAAGAAGTTATTTACCAGTCCCTTTGTTATTTTATCCGGAATGGAAATCTTATGCTCATAAATTTCTATCTTTAACCTAGCCTTGACAATAGGTTATATTATGTTCTATGTATTAATTATCAAGTGTTTCAAAAACTCACTATAGACTTAGAAATTGCAGGCATTGCGGCCAAACTCTTCGCCACTGTCTGTATTAAGGATATACTAATCGACGCAATTAGTTCGATATTCTTCAATTAAAATCTCGTTAACTACTTCATACCACAGATTTTCGTTTAAATACTTGAAGAAAATGTGTTTGAAGGCTTGAATCGCATTTATACTCTTCTAATCGTTTGCTATTTTAACGTTTTAGCTAATAAATTGACATTAATTTTTGTATGACTTGATGGTTTTGGACGTAAGGATCTCGCGTGTTGGGTTTAGAATCGCATAACTTAATTTATTTAGCGTAATTTGATGGATTTTAAGTATTTCGTTCGGCATCGCAATTTCAACGTGTTTTCTAACGCATCCTATTAGCTCATTTGTGATGAAAGGGAAGAAACCCTAGTATAAAGAGAAGAAGTTGGTGTAAAGTGTAAAGTTGAAAGTTGAAAGTTGTTAAAGTTAGTATTTGTTGTTGTAGGGGTCTTGGAATTAACAATTTTCAATTATAGTAGCGACTTAGCCGTTTTCCAGTTATAGATATCTTGGTAATTTTACAGTCACGTTTTGGACGATTCAAGGCTTTTTAAAGTAAATCTTAAAATTGTTTTTGATTAGGTTTTAATAGAAATATTTTAGTGTTTTATCAAATAGCGATACCATTTTCACCTCTAAGTTTCCGTAATAATCATTTTTTTCCAAAAGTTTTTTTACTTTCTGTCATGAAAACCGACGCAATTTGTAAAGGATTTTCGCAAAACAATTTCTTATACAATGCAATTTCTTATAAAATACAATACAAATCGTAACCGGAAAGTAACTTCATTTTTTACCTAGCTTATTTATATGTAACCTAATAAGCACTAATTAGTGTTGATAAGCCTTTATACTTCGTAATGTTATTGATTCTAATTGGTCTAATTAATAGTAATATTGCATAGTTAAGTGGTTGATGGATTATTCTAAGTTTGACAGGTCGTTAGCCGGTCTACATACTAACTTGTATGGCCAATTGCTTGGCACTTGCTCTAGTTTAAGTAGAGAACTCCACAGTCAATTGACTTACAGTCAGTACAGTTAATTTAGCTGTACTACAATTGACTTGACTGTACTCCACGTGAGTGTAATTATTACAATTTTCAAATTATGTAAATCATTCATCAAAATTTTGACCAAGAAACAGATTAATAAATTTCATGGTTAATAACTTTAGTATGAAGAATAAAGTACTTGTGATAATGATAGGTTGTTATTAATACCATGATATTGAAAACCAGATATACCGAAATTATAAACCAGTGAAATGCATTTTCTCCTTTAGCACTATGAGAACCTGAGGAAATAAGAACCATTTTACCAATACAGAAAACAATTATAACATGAAAAACCGAGAATATACCTTTATTCGTACCATATATATGATTTACTACTATTGTAACACCAAATAAAAAATCATTACTTTTATTTTATTGTTAGATATATCAAGTCGTTAAATTTGTTATTGCTATTCTAACTGAAAAAGTATTCATGAACGTTTTTCTTCATAAGATATCAAATCATTTGCGAAAGTATAGGACTATTTGATTTAGGTTTACAGTAATTATACATTAATTTGTTAATATAATAGTCTTGAACGTAATGATTAGAAACTTGGCGCTTAAACTGTTGTCAATGTTATTCTACTCAACAAGACAATTATTCACCTTGTCAATAAAATGGTTCTAGTTCTCTTTTGCATTAGAAAATCTATTGAGTATAAAAATGTCAATTTAAATTTCAAGTTGTAAATCATTGCCGGTTAAAATTTTATTTAACGTAAAAGATCAGCTAGTTCACATATAAATAACTATAACTGATATTGAAATATGATATATTATTTGAAATCATTTGGTTTTAATATATTCGCAGTAAAGCTATTCATAGGAGATATATCCAATGTTAAAGTATTGAATCTTGGTATTAAGACTAGAGACTTTAGTAATGTTATAGGCATCAAAATTGAAAAGGTTAAAGAAAAATTTAAAGGGTATAAATGAGATTATTATTAATAGTAATATTAGTATTTCATAGTTGTATGAAAGTTTAATATGAAGCGGTAAAGTACCTATATTTGGGGGTATTCAATGTATCTGACATGTTGATTATTATCGCAAAAGGGCAATCTGATATTCCATATCAATCAAGATAAACATCAAGATAGTACAGAATGATATAGAGAGATTAATGAATTAAAATTGTGTGTTAATCTTTTTTTTTTTCACAATTTCACAGTTACTCTTACTTATTGAAACGATTGCGCTTTTTATTGTACAAAAAATGTATATTAGTAATAGAAATTTAATTTCTTCAATTCATTTGAAGAAACGGTCTAAAAACCAAAATTATGGCTAGTTGAAGATGTTGGTACGCATGTAGAGCGGCAATGTAATGTTGAAACAGTGTATTATTATTGACAATAGAAGATGAAGAAACTAGAACTAGAGGCGAAGCTTAGCGGAGCTGAGCATCTATGCACAAAAGCACAGAAACGTGCCTTCTAACTTTCTTTTAGCATTTGCCTTCCTTCCTACCTTTCAATATATATATATATATATCCTCCATGTAAGTTATCAAAAAAGTCCTTGAGACTAAAATAAAGGCAATTTCATCATTTTATAACATATATGATAGAAGCGTAGATGCGAGAAGCGAAACGTGAGACGTAAGATGCGAGATACAAAAAGCGAAACGCGAGACGTGAGATAGTATTCTCACGTTTTCTTACAGACAGATTTTTTGTATGTTTTCATAAGTTCCTCATAATGGTCGAAATTTTTCAAAGCTTTCTATTCATCGTCTTTTAAAATATATCCCTTTTGACAAACCAAATATTAGATTTGATTTGTTACCTGGTGATGCATATTTTAGAAGTTGATTCACAATTTTCTCGATTTTCCATTTATTATATTTTAGAGCCTCTTTTTACCGTATTAGTTTAGGCGGCTGAGGAACGCGAACGAATGGATTATTTTTAGGTTTGTTGTAAAGTGTTAGATATTAAGCGTTAACAGTAGGATGAATTTGTAAAGTAGTACAAAAATCAAGTATATATGCTAAGTTTTCCACGCGTTTTACTACCGTATAAATATCTAACCTAAACGGTGTCAACTTTTCTTATCGATGGAGATGTTTATAGGCCTTTCTTATATCTATCTATATACAATTTCCAACATTAAATTCCATTTAATGGTGATTTCTATTATAACGACGTTTATCTTTAGTAATTATAGCGTTTATAGTAATTTGTGTATCTTTACGTAAACAACTTCTTATTCAACTGATTCTCGTTTGTTATCGGGGTAACTTGGTATTTCAGTAATTTGGTAGAGCGCGTATTTTGAAACCGAATAGGAATTCGTAAGGGTTAATGTAGATAGCTCGAAAATGGCCGTTGTTAATGTTCCATCAAAAATTTGATATGCATTTCGTTTATAATTATTTTGTATATTTGACTATATAATGTCTAAGGATAAATTCAACTACCTGTTTTTTTTTCTCGTTTTCTTCATTGGTTTGCGGGTCATATACCGTTATATTTTTCTCATTTTGTATCAATACTGTTCATTAAGGCTTTCTGAAATGAAAATAAAATTTGGCGTCGCCATCCATAATAATATATATCGGAAATGATTAGTTTTAAAATGAAAAATGACGATGTACAATGGCAGCTTAACAAACTGCTGTATATGTGGTATAGCTTGAAAGTAGGAAAGTGCGTTTAGAAGTATTATAAGTAAAACGTATAATTATATCATATTCGTTATAGCAGGGAAATGCCTAGCGCGTGGAAGCCGGTGATACGTTTGAAAAAACAGTGACAAATTTTATGTATATAGTATACATAGGCTTTTTAGAAGCTTGAATTAGGCAGAGACTACCCATTAGATTTTGGATGTCATTTTTTTTATTAAATACAACGAAAATAATAATGATGATACTTTTCTATTATTTCCATGTTAAAACGAAAATACCATCCATCTAAAAAGATTATTCTACGCTTTAACCTCAAGTGGTGTTTGTTATTATAAGCGTTTTAAAGAAATATTTAGATGACGTGACAGGGAATCACTAGTCACTCGCGTTTTACTTTATCTTTTTTATAAAGTAAACGGTCTATCTGTCGAAAAAAGATAACCAGTTTTGATATCTTTTACTACTTTCACGTTTTTTTTTTTTTTTTTTTTTTTTTTTTTTTTTTTTTTTTTTTTTTTTTTTTTTTTTTGCTTTCTCCCTTTATAAAGTCAGGTATAATAACTCGCCGAATTAATTCTCCTTCAAATACCCACCAAGTTTTAAAGCGCATTTTATCAAACAATATAATTTCGGTATTTAACAAAACATGATTCACTTTGTTAGGTATTACAAGGAAGTCATCGAAAATTTGGTCGAATATGGATACCTTATTCGACGTTGGATTGTGTTTTTATTAACTGTTGTTAAAAGACGCAAACCAGTATTAAGAACGAAATTAAAGCATCAAAAACATATACGAAATTCAAGTTATCTACGTTTAGGTAAATTATAATATTAATAAGGCGTTCATTTACCCGATTTTTGAAAGTGATATTAAAATAAATTCTGTTGATAATTCTTATAATGAAATCGTAATCGGTGAAAAGTATAAGAAGATATATTGCTGCGCTGCCTGTAGGTGCGAACGAATGGTAGTATTCTGGTCTGTATTTTAAGGTAAAGACTAAGCTAAAGGTAGGAATCTACCAGAGAATGATAAAAATAAGTACTAATGTGATGAATAACTCATGAGAAGAGAAGTTGCACTCATAAGTAGGAAGTCTTGTGAGAAGGTATGAGATAGCTGAAGTACCTCCCCATGATATAACAAATGCTAGGGGCCAAAAACAAAAATGATGTCCTCATTATTCAGTAGAAATAACTTTCCTAGTAATGTTCTCATTATTCCTTTTAAAGGCCTTAATAAAATTCTAGAAATTCAATTTCAATACCGGTTTCCATTCATCGTTACAAGCCGTAAAGCTCTTTCATCAGAAAAGATATTTAAACTCCATCCCCTTTACGGCGGTATCAATCTACCCGTTTAGCCAATATACGTTTCACTTCCAAATTTTCGTCATTTAATTCGTTGTCCTCGTATTTAACTAGATTGGGCGATAGTATTACTATGTTAAATGGATTATTTGTAGGGTTCCGGTAGGGTAACAAATAATCGATGCTAATAATTAGGTAAACTTGTAATCTGGCTGGAAAATCGAAAATAAAAGCCAAATTATTGACTTTTTTCACAATATTATATAGCCTTATACGCGGTGGTAACAAATCGTATTTTTTGTAAAGGGGTTTTTAGGCTTTTCCCAGTTTAAACCACACTTTATCGCCTATAGAAAATTTATGCCAACGATGATTCTAATCTTATCGCTTTTCTTCTTTAACAGTAACAATATCCATCATTAATTATACGTCTTGTCGTAAATGTTTTCGTATAAAACGAATTTCCGCCGACTTACGAAGTAGAATTGTTGTAAGAACATCTACTTGTACCGTAAGATTAAATCCGAACAAATAATCATAAGGACTAGCTTTTAAGGTTCGTCAATTGGTATTATTAAGGTTATATTATTAATCCGGTATAACATCAACCGAATTTTACTTAGGATACTCGGCGACGAAGTAGCGTAAAGCCAATTCGACTGATTAATATTTTCTCTTTACTTATCCGTCAACTTGAAAATAATAGGCTATTATTATTATCAAACGTTTTCCAAATCCTTTTCATAAGCTTTAATAAAAGGCTAATATAAACTTAAAATCTTTGTTTAAGATAAGTTACCGTGGATAAGGCTAGTCGTATAACAGAAATTGTCGCACCAGAATAGCTGCCTAATCTTTTACTATGTACATTATATGGCTAGGAATCAGGAGTATCCGTTTAGAGGTTTTAAATATGATAAGTATTATGGCACCGAAAGATTCTCTACCAGGCAACATCCAAAGTATGCCTTTAAAAAGTACTATTGGTAATACGACTACAAAACCCATGTAAATTTCATATATTGGTGTTTGAAGTACTTAAAAAGGTTTTAGGCGGCCGAATAGTTTTTTGTGATCATTGCGTATTGCTACACAATACATGAAATTTCTAACGTATACTTTCATAAGCTTACGTTTCTAACGAAAATGTACTCCGTTTAAGGTTACCGTTATTCTTTTAGGTCAGAAATGGCATTTTTCATCGTATGCCATAGTGAGAAGTTCTTGTACGAGTATTATAGAAACCATAATTATTTTATAATCACTTTTATCACGATTGAATAACAAGTAATAAACCAAAGGAAACAGATGTTTAAGCTTAAAAGCATTAAAAGGCATATCCTTATCGTTTTTATCATACGCGAGATCTTACAAAAATTTATGCCAGATGGTATCTTTACGATGACTAGTCTAAAAGCGAAGTCTAATTTTATAATCCAATTACGCCTTAGCAAGGTTTATTGTAAAATGGTATTATTAATGGATAAATTTATCTATTTATTCAAGATTTGATTTAATACCGACGTATTAGTCTTATAAGGTTGTCTGTTTTTGTTAAAGAGTAAACAACTTAGAGTATTTGATGCCAAATTAAGGCGTCTTGGCAAGTAAATCACATTTAAATCGTATAAATTCAGTTAAATAGACTCATTAACTAGTTGTTGATTCACCTTATTCATAGATGTTATATTTATTAAAGTTTGATTTACAACACCTCGAGTAGCTTCATAATTGGTAAAAATAGTGGTTGGTAACTGGTTTCCAACCAAGGTCGTTCGCAAGCGTTTGCATACTCATACAAAAAAAACGACTTTATATTCTAAATAACTATAGGTAAGTTTATCTCGAGTTGGACGACGACTTCAAAATATTACTAACTTCATAATAAAAGCTTGAATGGGTTGCCCCCGTTACTATGAATAACCCCTTTTCAGGTGAAAAATCATAATTCCAAATCTGCGTTCCAAGCTTCCATCAAATTAAAGGAAAAAGTTAACGCATTGTATTTGGGTAATATAACTTAAGCTATTCATAAAAATAAGCTTATATAACTTTGTAAAACTTCTTTCATTTTGGCGTAGGATAGATGACTATAAACTCCGCATAATATAGTCTATTTTTACGATTACCGACTTCAAATTGTCTTTTTTTTCTTCCTTATGCCAGTAAATCCTTTTTAAGTTTATAAAATCAGCTTGACTATAGAGCGTAGTAGAGTATTATAAGTCGTAAAAACCCTATTACTTCCAGATATATGTCGAATTCATTTAAGTTAAAAGTAAATGAAAGATTCCGAAAACCTTAAGTTTTCTTTTAAATAGTTAAAAGGCCGTGGACATCCACGTAAAATCCCAAAAGTTCCACTAATTACAGGCTAACATATGATTTGTTTAGCGATAAATCGACGCCTTCATTAGCAAAAAGCTTTAATATTACCTTTAAATAAACGAGGTATTTTTCGAATGTATTGAAAAAGATGATAATGTCGTCGATAAATGTACGATAAAAAGGTTGAAATTCCTTTAATATTCGATTTATGAAACATTGGGTGTGAGATAGTGAATTGCGAAAATCTATGGGAATAATTTTACTTCGTTCGAGTCCAAGATAGCAAATAGAAGTAAATCGTTCACGGAAATCTAAACGTATCAAAAAAAAAATTTAAAAAAAAACTTGGTAACATTTATAATAGTAATACAATTTTTACTACGAATAGACTTAATAAAATTCTTTCACAAAGGCAACAGATAAAGGTCTAAAATATTCTATATATTAAATGGTCGTACGTCTATAACCATTCGATTTTATTTACTTCTTGGATGATTTTTCACATTATAAATACCGGTATCGGAAATGGCTATATGTTGTTAAAAATTCCATACGTTTTTGCTTATATGAAGTATCGAACTTTTCATCGAATGATGTTTTGTTTCGTTTAGACATCCGATAAAGATGACGGTTAAACTTAGTATATTACTAACCATTAATAAGTGGGATTGTTGGAATAGTATTGCATGCAGTGCAGTAGGTCAACTTTACTTATAGTAAAGTTGACCGCACTGCAAGTGTATTGCTTTGTTCAGACTTACTGCATTGGGTGTAAATCGAGTGCAGTATGCTGCACTTCACTCTATGGCACGAGCCAAGCAATTGACCCTACAAATTACAGTGTAGACCGGCTAGTGGTCTGCCAAACCTAGAACAATACATCCACCATCTGACTACTGCAATACTACTGTTACTTCTACCAATAGAATCGACAAAGTAGAAACGTCTAAGGCCTACTAACAGGGATCATTATTATTCAATATATTAGAATCTTAATTAGGCTGATGTCTTTTGAAAAGGTTGGATATCAATCGTAAATTTTCTATCATTAAGCAGATTGAGCTGTGTCAATCGTATTGATATAAATACCTTATATGGTTTTTACTATAAACATATTTTTAAGTTTTTTTATACGGAGTAAGGCATTTCGGTAACGTAGCTCATCGCGAAGTTTAATGAAACTCGTTTTCTTAAGGATCCCAGATTCTGAAACCAGGTATGCCACAGCGTTCAGGAGAGGGGTGTTTGATTAAGGCTTAACAAACTCCTTAGTAAAAGAAGACGTACTTATAAACGCGATAATAACGCGAAGAATTGGATAATCCAAGGCTTCAGTAGGAGTAAAAGAAACTTAATAGTTTCTAATAACTAGTAAGTTAGGTTGAATAACTATAAAAAATATGTTACTAATATATGTAACCTATATAAAGGCTTACATAGCTCCCGTATAGTCTGCGTAAAAGTAGGTATTGTCCTCGTACTTTATAATCATTTCTAGACGCGTATGCTTCGCGAGGTATACTGTTTTAACGGTGGGATTGTAAAGCTGTACCATATATGGAGTAGTCGTATTATTTAAAGTATTAAAAGTATATGGATATTTAGCCGTAAATATAAAGGATTTGTCATTAGAAAGGGCGATGTGTTTAATAGCTATATGTATGATTTACTTATGTAAGATGACGACTTTACAGTTGGAAGTGAATTTACGAATAATAGGTTACCTAGTCAATTTATATATTAAAGAACGAATCTCGAAGTACCTGTTTTTTAAACATACCACATTCCTAGATATTATCATATTTTTGCCGAAAATCTTTTTCCAGTAGTTGGTTAACAAAGTGTCTATATCCAGGCGATCGATAAACTAAGTTTTTGATATTCTTTTTAATGATATAGAAATGCTGTTAAATTTATTCCCAGGAATATAAAAAGTCTAACACGTTTTGGTAGTAAAGTGAATAGAAGAACCTATCACTTTACTAATGGTTTCGCGTTCGGTTATAGATACGTTTATTATAATATAATCAGGAAAATTTATATTTAATCAAAATTTAAATACGAGGTCTTTATCAACGCCTACATAGAGGAAAAACGTGTAATTTTTACCTGTAAAGCTGGCTCGCATAACAATTTATAAGTAATAATAGCTACTTATAACGAGTGTGACATTTTCGTTAACAAGCTTAGCCATAATAATATCAAGGTTTTCCGTATTCTTTACGATATAATTTAAGCTAATTACGGGTTATATACCGTCTAGTTATTTTATATATATTTTTATGTCGTTAAATAAAAACCCATTTTCCGTGCATAAGACTTTAAATACTAAAATAAAGCGTTGCGTAAGATACAGCTCTCACCACAACATACATAAGTGCGGCGATTAAAAGGCGTAATATTGGGCTTTATTATATAGCCTACATTATTGCCCTAGTAATACGAGTTTATTTATAAGGATGCTCGTGAGTAATCAGAATAGTCCTAATTTGACTAGTTAGTATCGTTTGCTTTAAACTATATATTGTTAACTTTGTATTTATGATCGTGATTTCGATTGTCGCGAGGACTGTTATTATCGCGTTTTAGTTTATTAAAACTAAATTTTCGTTTATCCAGACCACGGTTTCGGTTGGTATGCTCGTGAAGGCGATAGTTATAACGCTTGCGATTATACTCTTATAAGGGGCTCTTCTCATACCTTTTGGTATTACTCTAGGTCTTACAAGATTGGTAATTATCTTTACGAGGTTGGTACTTATCCTTACGAGAATACCTTAAATTATACCTTTTGCGAATGTTCTTTCAGAGAGGCTGGTAGTTTAGATATCGCTGTATTATTGTAATTAGCAACACAGTTTTTAACCTTTTAACCCTAACTAAATATTCTTTTATAACTTGTTTACAATTTGAAGTTAATAATTATTATTAAATTCCCATGTTAAGTGCGGACCAAATATCGATTATAACGCTACACCAATTATCATTATTGTGGTCCAGTATACCTATAGTCCTAACATATTGTATTTTTATCTCAATATACTTACGTAAGCTATACCCGTTATCCAATAAGTTGCATAACGAAAACTTTGCTTTTCTAAAATTGATAATAGCTCGTATAGGGTTTATAGTGAAGCGGTCGACGAAAATATCCATAATGTATACGAGAGTACAGCGAAACATTTTACGACGATCGTAAAAAATAACTTTAATATTTCAATAGTATATTACAAATCCTTGTAGTCAAGTATAGAATATCTCTACAATCTGAATCTTTAATATTGAAAAGATATTTACAAAGGTATCCAAACATTACCAAAAGCTTTACATGTAGGTAAAGACTATTTCTCTACCTACTATAATAATGCTTATATCGTAAGTATCAGGATATTCGGGGTTAAATACCACAATCTATTTACGTTTGATGAAACGAGTGCCGCCGGCCAAGTATTGGTTGAATATCATATTCAGAGTTCGGGAAAAATCGCGACGGTTTCAAAAACGAAAGCGACAGGAGTAAAAACGATGGTGTCGAGAGGGCTTATACTCGCGGCGGTTGCGAAAGAGCTCTCGTTCTTTCCCTTTATAGCAAGGGCGATAACGGTTACCCTTAAACGTATATGACGAGGTTATAGAAATAGGTAAAGCTTGGCGATAATGGCGAAGAGAGGACTTACGGTTACGAGAATTACGACTTTTAAAAACCAAGCTGTCGAGGCATCACATAACAACGTTATACTCTGCACGTCATATATCGTCGCGTTTCTCAAACTCGCGGCATAGGCTTTCCACGAGCTTTGTGGCATCGGTATTGCCGGCTAGACCAGTAGCTAAGAATATTTCTCCTAATTTTATAATAACTAAAGGTTTAAATAGGGTCGGCGTAGGTAAAGAATAGGTTAAGGGGGTGTAATAACGTAAAGTCGTAGGTAAAGATATGGTAGGTAAAGGTATGCGCGTAGGTGAAAGTGAGGCTTTTATTAGCGCTTTTGGCGGAAGTAAAGGAAAAGTAACAGTTAATGGTTTCGGCGTGACAAGTATAGCTTTTTTAAAGCTCTTTTGAAAGAGTTTACTGGCGCGTGCGGCAAGGGGTTTGGGGTGTATTTAGTGCAATATCTAGCGCTTATAGATTTCGCTAATTTATATGTTGAGTTTGGAAACTCGTAAAACAAAAGCTAACGTTATAGGAGAGTAATGGTAAAGATAAATAAAAGTGTTAAAATATTAAAAGCAAGGAAGAGGGAGATAAGTAAAGTTGGTGTTTTTTTGGTAGCAGGGTTGTATGGTTATAGCTCCGCTTTAGTAACTTACTTTAATTAATTTGCAGTAATTAATCGGTCTGGTACCAAACAGAATCTCAGCTTACAGATACCATTTTTTATTTCATCTATACATACGAACGTATAGTAGTATTCCAGTCTGTATTTTAAGGTCAAGACTAAGTTAAAGGTAGGAATCTACCAGAGCATGATAACAATAAGTACTCATAAAAAGAATGACTCATGAGAAGAGAAGGCGTACTCATAAGTAGGCAGTCTCATAAGAAGGTACGAGACAGCTGAGGTACCCCCCAGTGATACAATATATATATTACCTATTAAGTTGGTTTTAACTATTTCAGGTACCCAGTCAAGGTATAACGACTTATACCCTAATAACTCATAATTTATTTTTATGTTGGTAAAATATTTCCTAAAAATATAACAGGCTAAATAGCAACAACGGGTATAATATCTTTTCGTTTCTATATATATTCGAATTTTAATTAAAACAGTATAATGCTGAAACCTCTTTGAGAATTTCCGGTACCTTGCAAAAATAGTGGCTGAATACGGTTAATATAATAAAGGCGTAATGTTAGCAGGGCTTTATCGTTGCAACGTAGTCGATTCGAATTGAATAAAGTAATTGGTAGTGCATTGAGAGTGGTTGATGGAATGTTCTAGGTTTGGCAAACCGCTAACCGGTCTGCATACTAATTTGTATGACCAATTGCTTGGCTCGTGCTCAAGTCTGAAGTGGGCGCATACTATACTTGACTTGCAGCCAATACAATAGACCCACAAAGCAATACACTCAACTCATAGTCAGTATAATCAACTTTACTTACAGTAAAGTTGACTTACTGCACTGCAATTAATACTATTTCAATACGTATCTTGTTATATAAGTATTCTTATAAGGCGGCGAATAACCTCTTTTTGTAATTTGTAAATGAAACTTTCGTAGTTAAAATGTAATATCTTACATTTCCACGATTGTTATTCTTCACTCAAGCAGCCTTACCACCCACAGCCAGAAATAAGTCTTCAGCGTTTACAATGCTTTCAATAGTTGGGCGAATAAAGGAATCATAGGGTATAGAAACCCTGGTGAACCCAATTAGTTTTCCAAGGCCCTAAGAGTTATAAATTAGGAGATCCCCCAGAAATCCCAAGTATGTTTTATAGTAGTAAATAAGCTAAATCCATCTAGGAAAAACACCGGACATTTCCGCAATTGAAATCCTATATAAGATTTGTCTAAGGATAGTGAAACTCCGACTTTGGTAAATAAAGCCACGATTTGAACGACGTGGTTTTTCCTTTTTTTTTAAATTATTTGAAATAATGATAATGATCACAATAAAGACCTAGAAAAATACTTGGTAAAACTTTAGAATACGATTTATAAATTTTTAAACCAAAACCGGAAAGTTCTCGAATTCTATAAGGTCGTATTTTTCAATTTCAAGGCCTGGATTATTTAAAAAAGTAAAACGATTTCTAAATTCTGAATATACGAAAGGTTAAAAAAATCATTTCGTAACTTCCATCATAAAAATACATTTAGCACTCCTAATAAATTAGATAACTTTTGCCTATAAGGTTAACAGGTAGCTATTACATATATACTTGTCAAGAGGCTTAAGGTCAACCACAACACGGATTTTCTCAACACCGATTAATTTCCTCCACACAACAAAAACTAACAAGGCAAATAGGGATACGTCATCCACATATTCCATACGATCTTATATATGTAAACCGTCAAACCATTAGTCGAGAAAAGCTTTATCTCGGCGTGAGAATGGGTAATGGTAACGGTTCAATTTCACGTTTCATTAGCCTTGAACAAAGTATAACTTCATCAGTTAATTACTTGGAAAAGAGTCAGGTTTCAAATTTTATCATATATCGACAGATTGATCATAAATCTTGGCCAATTTGTACATATTGAAAACGTTAGCAAAATTAACATACACCCTATATTTGGGTTTAAGTATTTTGATGTCGTTAGAAGTTTCAATACTAACTCAAACCGGGTATTCTTTAAAGAGAAGCTTGTCCCATTATTCCAAAAAAAATCTTATTTCATGTATTCTCGATAAAATAAGCGATTACATCGAGAAATACAGTGTTTAACTGTGAATTAACTAATTTTTTTAAGCGGAAATTGAGCTGAATCTTTTCATATCTTAGCGGTATAAAAATCCAGTTTAAATTCCGATTCTATAGGTGATATTTCGTCTCTTAACAAACCTATTTCGTTAATAGCAATGAATGGCGCATAATATTCACCAACTGACTTACAAATTCGTTACACAATCTCAAAAGCTATGTTTCCTACTCTGGAAGCCTATACCAACGTTTAAACAGCTCCATTACAGCTCGTAAAAAAGTAATCAATATCCTTATATTCTACAATATTATATATATTGGTAGGGCTTTAGATGTTGCAACGTTATCGATTTGGTTGGTAGAAGTAACAATATTATTACGTGGTCAAGTGGTGGATGTATTGTTTTAGGTTTGGCAGACCGCTAGCTGGTCTGCATAGGAATTTGTATGGTCAATTGCTTGGCTCGTACAATAGTGTAAAGTAGGTACATATTGTACCTAGCTTACAACTAATATAGTAGGCCTAAAAATAATATACTTAACTTGCAGTTAGTATAGTAAACTTTACTGTAAGTAAAGTTGACCAGATGTATTACAATTACTACGATTCTAATACTGGCGGCTTTTTGTTTTGTGTGCACATACGCTAGTGTAGTTGACCAAAAATTTTCGGTTATCGCCGAATTACCTCCCCATGAACTGGATATACCCCTGTTGATTCCAATTGCTATCCATACCCAAATTAACCTTAATTGCCTTTAATTGTCCTACGGTTCCGAATTATGACTTTACCTAATCCAGTATACAAATTTTTCGCTATAGACTTATACGTATTGGCTCAATATTACCATTAGCCTTTTTAACCTACATAGGTTAAGTAAGTCGTATGCCACTTTAGTTAACTCATATGGGTTAACTAGACCACTACTAACCCTGTTATCCCTCCATTATTACTAGCGTTACCCATATTATCATTGGCTATTTAAACCAACGTAGGTTAAGTCATTTTTTAATATTGTTTAATCTAAATGGATTAATTAACCTATTGCTACTTTTAACTTAATTATGTTATTGAAAGAAGTTGCTATCCCCTTAGTAATCTTTTCATTTGCCAACGTATCCCTTTTCTCTAATATGTTACTCGACCTTACTAGGTGGTCTGTTAACGTAACCTTCGATACGTATTATCAACATGTTACTATCCACAAACCTTTAGAGGGTCTTATTCGGCGATACCTTCATTATAGCGTTAGTAAGATTATTCTTCCCATCTATTCATCGGAACTCTTCGATTTCCATGCCTTTGTAGACTTTACGGAGTGCCATCACGTCTATTATTGTGTGTTTTTCACTAGTGTTTCTGAGCTTTAGGAGGTATTCGAACAGGCTCCTTAAGTCGATTCAAATTACTACTGGGATGATAAGAATTCTTAGGTTCCTAGTAATAATGTTAAGGGTTTTCTATAAGGATATATCTATATTAAAGTTAGTTTCTATATTACAAACCGTTGAAGCTAATACGCTTCGTATAATCCTCTTATATTTGATCAAAATCTAATATATTAGATTATCCATGATGTTGAATTAATACTTATCTTTATATTTATGAACTAGAGTAATTAAGATGACGATTATTAAAGATAAGTCGGTGTCATTTATAAAGGGACTATCCGTAAAGATTATTAATTTGGCTTTCAACAGGTTAAACGGGACTATATTAATCCTTCATTTTAAATTTAGTATTTTCCACTTTAACCTCTTTTTTCTCCGGTTAAAGTACGTATTTATTGCGGGTTTTGCTTTTATTGTAATGGAAACGTTATAAAAGGCTTACAGTTAATATAGGGTGATGATATAGCTGCCGCAGGTACGTTATTTTAAGTACCTTTAAGTTTTAGCTACGTTAGTCTTGTTAATTATAGCTGAATTAGAGCCTTAGATTTTTTAACGAAAGTTAAGGCTAATATCAACACTAAGCATACGGGTTCACGATCTGTTAAAGTTAAATCAATTACCTTTTGTTAAAGTCGTAACCGGCTTCTAATTCCAAAACTTCGAGTCCTTAATCGCTGGTTATTTCGATACTATAAACCTAGCCGTTTCGATAAAAAGGGTATCGTTTGTTTATATACCCACTAAGTAGAATTTTCTTTTCTTACTTTATTATTGAATACAGGTCATATATTAAAGACTTAATACGTAGTCGTGATCCAAAATATAATTAATAGGCTAAACATCAATAAACGCCCATTTAGCTAATCCATACAATATCTTAATATACTGTATTAATGTCCCCGAATGTTAATTGACACTTAATTCCCATAGAAAATTTAGTAAGACGATCCGTTGTAAATCGGTCGCTAATTACATATGTGCTTATATTTTATCTCAGTCATTAAATGAAAATTTGTCTTTAGTCTTAGCTAATAAATTTGTGACTCAAGCGATTATTAAATGTTAAGTAATGTTTTAAATCGTGAACGATTGTGTAAGGATCTAATCTTAGCTTTTATTACCGTATATTTAAGCGATTAACTGTGATTTTCAATACAGCCATCCCGTAGCTTTAATTTGAACTTCATATGTAATCCTTAATTCAAAGAATGTAATATTCGGGTATTAAAGGTTGAAGTCGGTTTTATGCACAAATTATATTGTTTTTCGAATGAGAAAGCTATTAATATAATTCTTTTTACTTTCCTTCAAGGGTTTGCCAGAGGTTTTGATAATGCCTTATACCTAAAGCTTTAATACCAAGTGTTTGTCGTTTTTCTCTTTCTTTCTTACCGAAACATTATTATAAATATAACCTGATATATATTAGTCCTCTTCGGTATTTCTTTTCTTTGATAGTCGTCCGTTCCGGCAGCGTTTTAATGGCTTATAGATAACGGGTAAATAATGATCGTTTTTAACTCGGTTTCTTGATTCAAAGGTTTTCATCGTTAATTTCCTTAATGTAAGGTTTAACCTGGGTAGTAAGAAACATTGAGGTGCCGTTAACTTTTCCAAAAACTAATTTAGAGTTGGCGATACTCAAGGTTTTATATAAAGTATCCTATTTACCTGGCTCCTGCTATACAAGGACTTCACTTCATAACGATAAATAAAATACGTTAATTATCGTGGGGCCGTTTCTGGTATTCAGGGCGTCGTTAACCTAACGATATACCGATTCTTTCCGTAATTCATTTAATGCTTTGCTATAGGCTATAGATTTTTTTCGGGTACCTGTTTATGGCGGAGATTTACTCGTTGAAAGTGGGTATACCCTAAAGACCAATAACATTTATATTAAATTATTAGGGCTTACAGTGTCGTTCATGCCCTTTATCACTATTTCAAAGCATACATTTCGATTCATAAATCTTTTAATTTCTAACGTAAAGATAATATACATTTGGCGAAGTAGGGTGTATGCCCTTTCTGCCTTCGCAATTCTTTAGTATGTTTTTACAAGTACCTGGTTGTACTCAATCCCTATTATCTTAGCATTTTCCTAAAACTCCACCGCCGTAAAGTTGGTACTAGTATCGTGGACAACGAAGTTAGGTAGGCACAAGTACGTGTTAATCCACAACATTTTTATCTTTTTTTACGTATACTTTACTAAAAGGGACTTTAAATACTTAGCTTCGTAAAAAGAGGTTATAGAGTTAATAATGTGAAAAATAAGCTTATTATCTATATAAAACATATTAGTAAAGACTTTGGAGTTAAATTTCTTATTATATTTTAGTAAAAACTCAAATTTTGGAGGGGTTTAATAATCCGTTTCACAGTAATCATTCATTTTTCCGATAGCTTCCAAAGCAAAGTATTTTACATTTTTATGACCTACTGATTTTAGGACTTTGTATAACTTGTTAACGGCTGGGTAATTAAAACGACAGTATAATTAACATATCTTTAACTTAGTTAGGTTGAATACTGTTGTGTTTAGGCCTTAAATATAAAATCATAAGTGCCCCTATTTAGTCGCAAGAGAAAACCTCGGGCCGTTTTTAACAAACTCGTCGTCGTTGACGTTAAAGTTGACGCCAAAGGTTTTGTATCCTCCAAACAAAAAATGAAAGTGTTGAAGGAATTGAATATATAAAACGTAATCGATTTGATAATAGTTTACCGTTATTCTTAGTAACGATAGTTATTTTCCTAGGCCGAAACCGACTTTGGGTTTGTTAATATTTCAATCATTAATTTAGGTATTAGTGGTGCTTTCCCTCTGTAATGCCACTTATTACGAATAGACTCCTATTAAGTACCTTGTTGTCCTTATATCTGGCATAATACCTTAAAACATGTAATCCGCATAATGATCGCAAAGGTTAAAGATATGTAAGGGGTTAGTGGCTTTGTTAGGGTAAAGGTAAGTATTTTTACTACTTAAGTGGTGCAGGAAAGCGTGGTCGGCTAGTTATTAGGCCGCGTTAAAGGAAATATTTTTATACCACTCAATTTTATTAGGGGTATTGTCGCCGTTCATAATATTTTCATCCTTAAAGTTCACGATATGGTTTAAGTAATTTCGTCCAGAACTAGTAGGGTACTAGATATGGTATATCACCTATTTATGATTACGTTTGGAAAAAGGGTAGCGAGTTAACCAATAGCCGAACCTACTACAAATCTAACATTTATTGCTATTATTACGACGATAGTTTTTGCGATTAATAGGTCCGTTTTAATCTTGCCCTCATTAGCGCTAGTGTGGTTATAGCCTTTAGTCCAAAGATATTAGACTAGATTTTAAGCATTGGGAACGTTTATAACCATACTTGCTGTCGACATAGTTAACTATCACGCGATCTTTTTTTATTTACATCGTGAAAGTTATTACTTAGTGGTATATATCAAGCGAGTTGATTATACACTTTATTATAGTTGTAAGAAAAGAACGTAATTGATTAAAAAATATTTCGCAGGTAGAATATAGGCATTATAAGGCGTATTTAAACTTACTAACGCCCGTAACAGCTACACATACCTACTCGCGAAGTATGGCTTTCCTAACGTAGGTCTTCCTAATGACCTGCTGATATAATATAAGCTCGTCAAATATCTATTTTAACATATTTATTGGTGTTTTCTTCTTTTTCTTCTTTGCTATTATCGTAGTCTACCTTATGGTATCCTAATCTTCGTAATATTTCGTAAGGTAAATATTGTGCTCGAAGTGACTTTTTATATTATCGTATATTTCGCGGAAGGTTATTACCTTTATTGGAAATTTTGGTTAATAATCACTAGCGTACCTTATAAGGATTTTGAGAAATAATAAGTGAAAATTTCAAAATATACTTTTATCCATTTACAAATTCAAAAAAGGGAATTATCTTTGTATTAAAGAGGTTATAGAGCTTTTTATTATATTTGTTTATGTTATATCAAATTTTGGAGAAGTCCCTCAATAGCTTATAGTTAATATTAACCAATTTAACCGGTTTTGGAGGAAACTCGAGATAGTTGTTCCAATCTTTATTAGTGTTTCCTAACAGTTTAAACCTTGAAGATTCCGAGCCGCGATATTGAGAGTAATTGCCAGTCTCTTGGCTTAAGAGGTAAAATCCTATAATAGAGCTTGTGATAAATTCACGCGTATATACGTACCTACCGTAAAATTCGTTTTAAGGAAATTAGCGATTTTTAATGAAAAGTTAAAAAGTAATAATGGTTTCGCCGTAGATAAGGTTTTAAGGGCCTTTACGGTTTTATTTAATTAACCGATGGAGAGCGCTGACGTTAATACCTTTTACTGCGTTAGCAATTGCTACTTCACATACTTTACCACCGCTTAAAGCTTACTTTGAGTTGTTACATAAAGGTATTAAGCTACCGAAAAAATTAATAGGCTTTTTATCTTTAATATATAAAAAAGCTTAACTTAGTTGAGTTTTAAGGAGAGATACCCTAAAACGCATAAAAAGTCGTTAAATATCTTTAATACTATTTCCTTTCCCTCGAAGGTTTTAAGGATTATGATCTTAAAGGTGGTCTTCTTGTGATTCCAGTTTAAGGAAGGTTTCAGCTAATTCTAATAATTGTTTTCTAAAATATAAATACTACGACGGGTAACTTCCTTTTTTAACTTGGATTTAACCATACACTAGATTTTTTTCCTGTGTCAAATGTCTGGTAATTGAAAAACTTACTGAAATTTTGAAAGGCGTGAGTACTACAGCCGTAATCGTCGCCGAAGTCTGCATCAAGAATATATTAACTAATGTAATTAGTTCGATAAGCGTTCGTTGAATTTTCGTTAACATTCATAATCTAAATCTATTCGTTGTAGTGGTTAGCCAAGATAATTTCGAGGGCTTTCATTATCTTTGTATATTTTTAACTAGATACTATTTTAAGGTTTTAGCTTTAGTGAGTAAGTGATTTGGTAATTTAGGAGCATTGAGACTTGGTGTTTTGGCTTCGAGTCGCTTGGAAATTTAGCTTCTTAGCGTTAAATCGCGTAATATAACTTTTTTGACGCGATTTGGTATTATCGCTCAAAGTAACGATTTTAACGATTCAATTAACGTAGGGGAAGAGAAAAGTGTGAAGTAGAGGCAAAAGTTTAATATAAAGTGTAATATCAGAAGTCGTTCATTATTGGTAAAGGTCGAAAGTTAAAAGGTACAAATCATAGGACTTAGTCCTTTTTATAGTAATAACATCCGTAATAGTACTAATATAGCCGTTTGCTAACTTGTTGTTTAAAACTTTTAGCGGTCAATTTTAACACTTTTTAAAAGGGATCCGAGTTTTTTTTTTTTTTTTTTTTTTTTCAGTGTTTTCAAAAATGATACCGTCGTTACCTGTAGGATGCTATAAAAACCAACCCAACTTAAAAAGTCGTATTTACTTATTTCTATGAAAACCGATGTAACAATAAAGATCATTCGCAACAATCTTTTCTTTACCTTGGTCTTTTATAAAGCGTAACTGGAAAGTATCTTATTCTTCTACTGAACTTATCTATGCTTAACCTAATAAGAACTGATTAGTATTGGTAGAGCTTTTGACGTTACAACGTTATCGATTCAATTAGTCGAAGTAATAGTAGTATTATATGGTCAAGTGGTAGATGTATTGTTTTAGGTTTGGCAGACCGCTAGCTAGCCTGCAGAGTAATTTGTATGTTCAATTGCTTCTCCTGTACCCTAGTCTGAAGTGGGCGCATACTATATTTGGCTTGCAGCTAATACAGTAGGCCCACAAATAATATACTCAACTTGCAGTTAGTATAGTCAACTTTACTGTAAGTAAAATTGACCTACTCCACTGCAATTACTATTATTCTAACATAGTTATATGCATTTAAGGACCGTAATCAACGTATTCATAATATTATGAAGCTAAATAACATAAGGCGCAGTAAAATTCACAATAACATTCAACGTATACAGATATTGGGTAATAAATATATTTTTTAAAAAAAGTTTGATATATTCGATGACAAAAAAACGGTGTATTCTAATATGATAACGTTAACAACAGTTTGGGTAAGTACCTTACAAACTATTATATTCGTTACTTTCTTTTTAAAAGTAAAAAACACTTTGCAAAAACTTATTTTTGAAGTTAAAAATATTTTTGAATATGAAAATATAGGCTTTACGAAACTTCAACCAATTTTTCGACAATAAAACACCTATATCGAGACGATCGACAATTTATACATTTAATATTTCTTAAAAAATGTTGGGTGTACCGTACAACTTATAGTTATAAATTAGGAATCACAAATAAGCCTTAGTGGTAAGCTTCATTAAGGGTTTTATAACTTTCGAAATCATTTCGCCAGATGACACGATCATTTAGACACAGATAGGAAAATATTTGTGAATCTACGTCTTAACTATGAAATTTTCGCTAACGCTTGTATTAAAACAAAATGTATAACTTTGGATAAAGGGAGTAGTATGAACAGCTATTGAGAAGAAACTAAAACTTTTTACGTCTATAACCACTTTTTTGTAAACGGGTTTAACTACGATAATTTCCAAATTTATGTAAAGTTAGCAACTTCGTTAAGGTCCAAAATTATTCTTTTACCTATATACTGAGTTGTCTGTTTTCCAACTCGCGAAAGCCATATTCTTATCTTATGCTAGATTCTCAGATATTGAAAGAATATATTGTGAAATTCGTACTTATATTCATAATTTAGCCATATATCACGATTAAGTAACGTTTAAATTTTGTTTATAAAGCTTACATTACTTTTTTAGAACGATGAAAAGGACTTAACGTCACTTTAATTTGAATAATCAGCTTCCAAATCAAATTCAACATTATCAACACATTCAAGCCAGCGACTACAGCGTCAACTACGATCGCGACGATCATTGCTATCGCGATGGTGAACCTAAAGATTTCCGCGGCGATCATTGTCGTAATACTTCTCGTAAGGCTTGTTATAAGCCTCGCGAAGCTTATACTCATGGTTGCGAATATAATAACCACTTTTATCAGGCTCCTTATTATACCTCCTTTTATTTTTATTTTTATATTTTAGGTTTTCCTATGATATACGCAAGTCGTACTTCTCCTATCCGTATCTTCAAATAAGTCTATATAAAAGGTACGAATAGTTTGCAACTACTAGTCAAATAGTTTTAACTTTTTTGATTTTAATTATGTATTCCTACAAAGTGTCTTTACAATTAAAAGGCTATAGATTTCACTATATTGTTAGATCGAATAAGGTTCAAATGTCGATTATAACACTATACCAGTTTTTATTGATTTAGTTGAAAATAACAATAACTCGTGTATATCTCAATTTAATTGAAATATACCTACGAAGTTCATACTCGTCCTTTATAGGATTCCACAAGGTAAATATTAATTTATAAAACTTCGTCGTAATACAGCCGCAATTCATTTAGAAACAGTTAGTAAATGTATCTGTAACAACTTCAAAACCCTCGTTGATAAAGCTTATACGCTTTTTGTAAGGCAGTTTTGTATTTCACTAAAATATTGCTAAACCTCAAAGTAAGGTTCCAAATATAGAAACGATATAACCTTTTACATCCGGATTAACCTGGGTAAAACTTTTGAAGCAAGCCCTAAAACCCTAAATGTCTAAAAAACTGACATCTTTACCTATAATAACTATTTCTATATCAAGCAAATCAAAATTCTTGGGGTTATACACCCATATTTCTCTAGGCTAAAAATGATACGAACTATTATTATCCGAAAATTAAGTTGCTAAAATACTTCGATTAAGATTATAATTAAAGCGTGAGTATTTAAGGCTGCAAGGATGCTTATTACCTCGGTAAGGGCAATGTTATCGATTTCGAATAAAGACATTAAAACGACTTACCATAATTATCTAGTTATTCGTAATCTGCTGCTAAAGACTTATATTAATTACATTAAAACGCTTGCTAAATTCTGCGTTCCTCTTAGCTATAATAATCATTTACTCTTACAAACGCTTAAAACAATTAGATAATGAATACATCTTATTTTATAACAAACAAGGCGTGTAAAAATAAAAGGACGTATAGAAACGCAAAACAATTATTAAAAAGATATTAATGGCTGAAGTATCTGAAAAGGAGTAATAGATATCGACAAAAGAAACACGAATAATGTAGAGGTAGTGAGGGCAGATATTTTCTTTTTTAAAAGTTAAAGGGCAACTATTAAAAAGGTAGCGAGTTCATTAAGTTTGCTACAAGTACAATGAGGTGTAACCAATACCTGAATGTAATTCAAGATTAAAATACGTAACTTACGCTTGCTTATAGAAAATTAATGACAAAATAATAACGGTAACGGCGAGTATGCTGGCGGCGGTTGCGGTTAGAATGGCGACAGCGACAACGAGATAGCGGTAGCAGCGGTGGAATGATGGCGGCGGCTGTGACAAGGATGGCGACGGCGACGGCGAGATAACGGTAGTAGCGGCGGAATAGTGGTGGCGGCTACGGCGAGTACGAGAGAGAG